>CANSZD010000554.1:705000-965000 GCA_947648045.1 Beta corolliflora
TTGCCAAGTCATTTTCCGTATAAGTGAAATAGTGAGCTGCCCGGCCGGGCCCGCAACAAAGCATCAAAACTTCTCATTTTCGAAACGTCATTACTTTCTTATCTCTCATCGATATTTGGCATGCATATGACCAGTCATTGGAAATCTCTCCAAGTCTACTTTCTAATCCAATTAGAATCACTCCATTATCATTTGTACGTCAAAAGTTATGAGAAAAAGAGTGGACAAGAGTCCGTTTTGGCACTTCTTTCAGTAACGCTTTGCTAATTCTAGCCCAAATTTGTCCCACAGAGATGCTTTGAGATCCAATGCAAGCTACCTTCTTTATTCATATTTATTATACTCAAGCTTAGCCAACCACAATCTATTTGCATTGAAATAACCTGAAATGTATCAAAACCAGCAAACAGAGAGCAGTGGAGCAGAACTTGAGTAAATCATAATGGTCTAATATAAACCAGAAATGCAACCTAAATGCACATAAAAACTATGTATAAATATCAAAAATATAAGTTACTAGTTTGACTTGCACTATTGCCAATGCACATCTTTAACTATAAATATATGTAAGTACGAATTAGTAAAAATTATAAAATTAGATAATATTAAGGTACTCATTGAGACAAATCAAATAAGACCCTTCATGACTATGTTTTTTCTTATGTATTTGGAAAGTTCTAAAAGATTCTATGAAATTCTAAATCGTGCCAAAATTCCAAGTTGCAATAAGGAACGGAGGGAGTATTATAATATTGTAGGCATGTAAAAATCATGTTTTAACCTACACAATATTAAAAAAATGGTTTGAAAAGAAGAGTAGCCAATCAGTTTTCTAGAAAAAACTAATAAACAAAGAAGAGATTTTAAGTTTCTACATTATTCAATGAGATATTTAAATTGCAAATGCACATAATTTGATTAATTGTATAAATACACAAACATGCTAAATGCTGGTTTTTTTAACACATAAGATCTAATTATTGGTCATCACTTCATTAACTCACAAGATTAATGGGAACCTAGACCGGTTGTGAAAATTATCGTATTAGACATGATTTAATTAATTTGTAGGTATGATTTAGCAATAAATATTCGTGATCGCGATAGCAATTACAAGGCATTAAAAAGGTATAAAGCAATTGAATAATCATATAATCATAAAAATGGAATTTAGAAAGATTATACAAAATAAAAATACAAGTATATACATTTGTAACTTAATTCCTACATCATGAAAAGTAGATTGTTATTATAAAAATAATTAGATTGTAATTGACCTTGATGAATTATACCATTGTAGGTAGGATTGACTATACGAATGTTGGAGGAATCAATCTCTAGACTTGAAAAAGGGAATAATTTGAATGAAGATTCAACGAAGTATGAACAATAAATATTCTTGTTTTTGTGTAGTTGAATGTGTTTGAATGTGTATTTGTAGAGGGTTTTGGGGAGCTTTTGAGTGTTGAAATATGCCAAGTATTATTGTAGACACATAATCGTTTCTCCCCATTTAAGGATCCGATGATGAAACATACCGTGGTCTTAATTGGTCCGACCCAAGGGCATAGCAGTCTGAAAAGCCATTCAAAACCATTTCGAAAAGTGTTAAAGTCCTATTTTAAAGCCCAATTAATTATTCATGATAATTAATTGTATTTGAGCCCAATTCTTTGAAATGCTCAATTAATTGATAATTAATTGATTTATTTTAATAAATAAATATTTTCAAAAGATATTTTTTATAAGTCAAAATCGGATTTTATCCCGTAAAATCAGATTTTCGGAGTTAAAAGATAAAAGAAAATCTTTAAAACGCGTTTATATCAAAAAACTATCAAAAATAAGGCGGTGCGCTGAGCGCAGTTGACTGTGCTGAGCGCAGTTGACTGTGCTGAGCGCACGTGTCCTGCCACGTGGACTACCACGTAGGCTGCCCCAAGCGCACCAGAACTGCCACGTAAACTTCTGTTTCATGTAGAGTCCTGCGTTAAGCGCAATGCTCTGCTTGAGACGCGAAATTTCTTTCTTATCTTTTCTAAAAGCGCGTACCACGTGTACACTTTTTATTGGTCATGCCGCGTCATGCGCTTGCCACGTCAGTTGCGCCAGACGCAGCCAGCGCATGAGGCGCAGTGCCGTTTTCCCTATAAATAGGTCTGATTTCCGAACAGATTAAAAAAAGGGATTTTCACGTTAACACTCGACGAACATGTTACGAATACTTTACGAATCTCTATAAACTACAAAATCTCCCTACAAAATTCATACTTTCAAACACAAATACATTCAATCTACATACTTTCAGACATTCAGATTTTCAGGCTTCACGATTGCTCGTCCCGAAGGTTGTCAATCTCGCAGACCCAAGCCACGGTATAATCCTGAGGGCCCTTGAATCAATTATTTTTATATTGAAGTTACTAACAGTTTTATTTCATGATGTAGATCTTTAATATAAAATCGCTATATTGTATATTCTAAACCTTTCTCTTTCTTTTTATTTATTTTTCATATATCGTACTTGCCTGATTATTCTATGCATATTATATGATTGTCCTGCATTAATATTTTTATCACTCACATGTTATTTATTGTTAATCAAGACCTAAAGAACTGTTCTAACATTAATCAGATTAATTTGGACAACCTGCTAGGTTCCCTGTAATATTGATTGCCTAATAACATGTCACTAAAAATTAGTCTTTTTTATGTATTTCTTGAACCAATTTAGACTAAATATTTTTAGTGTGTTTAAAACATTATGTGGTTATTCTTTGGCATAAAATCTGCAATAAATCGATATTTAGTAGAGGCCAACTCTGGGCGAATGTGGTTCATTATGACTATATTCGTACCCTCACCCCCGAACTCAATCTTTGGTTCATTTTGACCATCTATGGAGTCATGACGGGGAAATCTACATTGGATAATTTGTCCCTATGTTTTTCCCATATCCAATTAGGTTTATGATTCTTCCTAAAAAGAATTGTTGGCGACTTTTTTCAATACAAAACAATTTTCAATAAAACCTTAACAGTGGGGTAGTCAAATCTAATACGCGCTCACACCGCGTAGGCGAAATAAAAACACGCCTACAATTTGGCGACTTCACTGGGGAGGATTTTAAAAAATTAAATTTTTTAAATGAGTGGGTGAAACTTGAAAAATACGATTCATTCTTATTTTATGCCTTAGAATAATATACAGTTTTGCATATGCATGGCTATTGTTCAGCCACCATAAGGACAATTTACCTTGCCTCATTAGCACATGTTCTATGTGTGAGGTCACCCCCGGGGGGTTTGCGCTTTGTCCTTCCATAAAGCTTCCTGAGCGATAGTGTTGGATCTTAGCCATAAGCAAACCTACCCAACCATGGCATTGTTCTCTTGTTCCTGACTTGAGACTGGAGTGCGTCTTACACGTGGCCACCTCTTTAAGCAGAGGTACGAAGCGTGGGATTAATCTCTTAGTCATGGACCCTTTTCAGACTGAACCTAAACCTGACCAATAGTTTCAAACATAGAACTGGACTTTAGGTTGGAACTTTTGCATCCATGTTATATGACATTTGCCTGTGATTGCAATTCTTGCCTACGATTATTTTGTCAAACTGTCATTATTATGCGTCCCTAAAATCGCGTCTAAATAAACAAGTAAATTTTCGTCAATCGACCAAAACTTCGCCTAAATCCTCGAAAAACATGTCGGGGAAGTAGTGCGCCGAGTGCATTAAGTTGCGCCTGGCGCACCACTCCCGCGCCAGACGCACGACTGTGCGCCGCGCGCAGCAATGCTGCGCGGCACGCAGTCTGTGCATCGCATGCTTTTCCTTGATTTATTCGTCGTGGTGATCGATCTTATGTTCAGTCCTATGTGCGTCTGTCTGTCTGCATTCGCGTAATTTGGTCATTTAGGCTTATCACCTAATTCAACATGTAAAAATCAGTCTTTTCATGCAAGGTCAAGTCTGTCCTAAAAAAGCGCATCTAAAGTGGTCATTGTAGAGTTAGAGTCATCATGCATGTCTACCTCCTCCCATTTCATCCCTGATATCCCTGTCAATCTTACCTTTCCATATTCATCAACTTCAAACACTTACATTTTTCAAAATCAATCCTACACCCTCTTTTATTCTACCTTTTTCAAAAAGCATTTTAATCATCATCATACCACGATATTTCAATAAAAAAAAATTTCTTCAAAATTAATCCATCACCTTTTTCCTAACGAAAGATAAAACAAGGGGTCCCTTTCAAAAAACGAATTTGGAAAATTCTAAACCAAATCCAAACACCGTCAATTCAATCCAATCCAATCCGATCCAATCCAATTAATCCAATCCACTAGCATTGAGTCGATCTTAGGCCTATATAAGTCTAGTTCATTTTAAAATCTAGGCCCATCTGCATCTTTATGTGAAGTCTAGTCCAAGTCTATCCTTAATCAATTCCAATCTAAATCTAAGTCTAGTCCAATCCAAAATCTTAGGTCCATTTAGGCCCAATTCATAACCTAGGTCTAGTTTGCATCTCCATGTAGGCCCTAGTCAAGTCCAATAGCCCAAATTCCTCTAGTTGTCTAGCCTGCTTGCTCCCCCGTAAGTTCAAGGTTTAGCATTCCTTAAGTCTATAGACAATTGTTGTGTCTAGCCTGCTTGCTCACCCGTAAGTTCAAAGTCTAGCATTTCATAAGTCCATAGGCAATTTTTGTGTCTAGCCCGCTTGCTCACCCGTAAGTTCAAGGTCTAGCATTCCTTAAGTCCATAGGCAATTTTTGAGTCTAGCCTGCTTAGCTTAATGTAAGTTTCGAAGTCTAGTTGTCTAGCCTGCTTGCTCACCCGTAAGTTCAAAGTCTAGTTGCCTAGCCTGCTTGCCTTAAGTTAAGAGTTTAGTCTCTGTTTTTGTCCAGTCTTCCTTTGTGTCTAGCCTGCTTGCCCACCCGTAAGTGCAAAGTCTAGCATCCCATAAATCCATAGGCAATTTTTGAGTCTAGCCCGCTTAGTCTAATGTAAGTTCCGAAGTCTAGTTGTCTAGCTTGCTTGCTCACCCGTAAGTTCAAAGTCTAGGTGCCTAGCCTTCTTGCCTTAAGTTAAGAGTCTAGTCTCCCTTATTGTCCAGTCTTCCTTAAAGTCTAGCTTGCTTGCTCATCTGTAAGTTCAAAGTCTAGTCTCTCCTAAACCCATTCGTAGAGTCTAGTCTGCTTGCACAGTCCAGTCCAGTCCATGTCTGCATTTGCATATAGTTAGGCCCATGTCTCCATCATGGTCAAGTCTATACTAGTCCAAAACCCATAACCATTTCCATTTCCATTTCAAAGTCTCTTTCCACTTTCATTTCCCATTTTCATTTCCATTTCCACTTCCATTTCCCATTTCTCATCTCCATTTCTCATCTCCGTTTCTCATTTCGAAAGCGTCATTTCTTAAAATTAACGAGGTCCATTCGATTTCTGTTCAGGACAGGTCGTGAGATTATCACTTGGGAACGTCCAACAGAGAGGCAACAAGGTCAACCTACTCCTAGACTCGTCAAGCGCATCCTCACCTTTCTAGACGAATCCTCCGACTCTTCTGAATCATCATCCGAAATGGGGGATACTAATGAACAACTTAGTGCCATTATGGCTCAACTCACACTGATGAACTCTTATCTTGAGGAACAAGACAAAGAGATCAAGGCACTAAGGGAGAAGCTCACTGAGGAAGACGAGCAAGGCGGCACTCCACCACCAATCAAAACCAACACAGAACTAAGGTTTGAAAAACTCGAGCAATTGATCCTGTCAATTCCTGCGCTCGAGGGTCAGGCTCATGGCCATGAAATCATTGATCCTGAACTGAGGGACAAACTCCCTAAAAAGGTAACCTTGGGTGACCTCCCAAAATTCAAGGGGGTCGAAGTCCCAGATGACCACTTGATAGCATTTTCCATCTCTATGGCTCTCAAGGGCGTGAGAAAGGACCTGTTTGCTTATGTCTTTCCTTTAACCTTGGATGCACATCCATCCAAGTGGTTCAGATCACTGAATAAGGCCAAGCTAAATGACTGGGACTATATCAGAGAAGAGTTCCACAAACAATACATCTACAACACTCAGCTTCCCATTGGCCTTCGTGAGTTGGAGTTAACCAAACAAAACTCCAACGAAGACTTCGTCACCTTCCTTAACAGATGGAGGGATAAAGCAGCACAAATGATTAACAGGCCATCCCAGGAGGATCAAGTCCGACTGGTGATCCGCAACTCCGCAACTGAGTATGGGGATCATATCAAGTTCCAACCTATAGAGTCTTTCACGAAGCTCTATAAGGTAGGCCTACTGATTGAAGAAGAAATACAGGCCAACAAGAACAAGGGATCCAACAATAACAATAACTTTTTCAAGAAGAGTAACAATGGCCCTTCTAGCTCCAAAAGCAATGAGGTCAATGCCATAGCTGCTGAAAAGAGAGTCTATCAAAAGCCTTCACTAGACTTCATGCAAAGGGGGCACTTCAGTCTATTGGCCCTACTCCGGATCCTGCTCCTGAGAATAGATCCAAGAGGTGGGATCCTAATGCTTACTGCAAATACCACCAAGGGAATGGACACCCAACATCTGCGTGTTGGACCTTAAAGAATCACCTGCAGGATATGGTTGAAGACGGTAGATTGCCAATTCCACCTGCAGCAAAAGTCAGCAACAGCAGCAACCCCTTGGGTAGCACCTAAACAACGACGGGGCTTAGTCATTTAACGCTAGTTTTCTAGGTTGAGTCGGAGAGTCCCTCCCCTAGCTCCTTCATTTCCCTTCTGGTTGAGTCCATGTCATTTAGGTTTTTATTTCTAATAAGCCTTGTTCTATTTATTTCTGATTAATAAAATAATTGCATTTTCATTTTCATTTGCCTTTCATCATTTTTATCTATGCTTCTAATTCAATGATGAAACTCAAATCACCTAAATGAACTTGACTAACAATAATAAAAGGAGATTTGAAATAAAATAAAAAAAGAAAAATAAAAAAAGAGGACATACTTTGGATCAGGAGTTATTCCTCCTTCCCTTCTATTACTTTCCATAAGCCATCCATGCAATCCAATCAAAAATCCTTTAAACCATCATCTCCATTAACCAAATAACCTTTCAAAATTAAAGCTCCACAAATAACCTTCAAACCTTTCAATACCTTAAACCAAACTTGTGCGCAAGCCTTACTATATCAAAATATATCAATGCCAGGCAAAAACAAAAACAAAGAGTAAAAAATTCAAAGTGCGAAAAAAAAAATGAAAAAAAAAACAAAAGCAAGAGAAAACGCACATGACAAAAAAAGAAAAAATTCAAAAAGAAAGAGCCAAAGGCAAATAAAAGTCAAGCTAGGGGGCTTGCACACAAGTTCTACCCCTCATTTAAATCCCTTCGACCCATTAAACCTTAACCCATACAATCCAAATCCATGATCCTCCATTAGCCCAACCAATTCAACCTTCATCTAAACCTCAAGTCTTAAACCTTTCAACCTTTCAACCTTTCATCAACCCTAACTCCTTTTTCAAGGTATGTCCAAGCCCGATAGGTTGAAAACCCGAAAGGGCAGCCTAGGCAAAAGTTAGGGCACACAAAAAAATAATAATAATAAAAAACATCAGATCCAGAACTACGAATGGTCTGATTCCGCAAGGATACGTAGGAACCCTCATCTCGAGGTCCGACCGCTTCAATAAAATAAAAATTAGTCATAGTCTAATGATTTGACTTTCTAGAATTTAGGAGCATAATCTCTTTCTAGATCCCGACATAGACTCGAGTCTGAACCTAGCCTCGTTAAAACCCTTTCCCACCAACATTTATTTGAGTCACAAATTTCAACCTTTTTATTTTTCAATCCACGCTCTCCTTTTCCCCGAAGGACTCTCCGACAATTCCATGGTTTTTGCGATATTTGACTTTGCCTATGTCAACTTCCCAAAGAAGAATCCCCAGTACAATCCCAAGTGAAAACTTTCAATGTACAAGACATAGAAACTACAATCCAATATCAGATCAACTACAAGTACATTTCAATCAAGGCTCATAATGCCCAATTCAAGGCAAGCTCACCCAAAGTGGGGGCTTCCTATGTGTGGTGGTTCCTCTAATTCAAATCAAACTCCCGAAGAGTTGTAATTCGCGGACCTCATTTGCGGACCCCAATCATTTACTAAAAATGATTTTCGAAAATCATTCTATGCAATTCTATTCAATTCTGCTCATTCAATCATTCTACACATCTTCTAGCCGTGCAAAATCCTGACCTTCCATTGCAGCCTTGCAAAACCCTGACCTTGCATTGCATTTCATACATTCTAGTCTTGCATAACCCTGACCTTGCATGACGTGTCATCCCTTAGCTTTGCATAACCTTAAATCCTTGCATAGCGTCTCATGCATCCTTAGAGAGTCTAAGTTTGCATTTTTGCATCATTATGTGCTTCATCTGAGTTGTTTGCACCTATCTGCTAACATCTTTTTCTGTAGGTAATCAGATTGCTTGTAGTTATTGTCCTGCATACTAACTTTGTTTTGCAGTGACCGGCGGTTATAGATCAGTTCTAAACTGCAAAGCGTTTAGAATTGTTCTCCGTCCCAACACCGTGTACTTTGACTATCGGTTTCCTGAACCTCAGTCAAAGTGGGGGCTTCTGTAGACACATAATCGTGTCTCCCCATTTAAGGATCCGATGATGAAACATACCGTGGTCTTAATTGGTCCGACTCAAGGGCATAGCAGTCTGAAAAGCCATTCAAAACCATTTCGAAAAGTGTTAAAGTCCTATTTTAAAGCCCAATTAATTATTCATGATAATTAATTGTATTTGAGCCCAATTCTTTGAAAAGCCCAATTAATTGATAATTAATTGATTTATTATAATAAATAAATATTTTCAAAAGATATTTTTTATAAGTCAAAATCGGATTTTATCCCGTAAAATCAGATTTTCGGAGTTAAAAGATAAAACAAAATCTTTAAAACGCGTTTATATCAAAAATAAGGCGGTGCGCTGAGCGCAGTTGACTGTGCTGAGCGCAGCTGACTGTGCTGAGCGCACGTGTCCTGCCACGTGGACTTCCACGTAGGCTGCGCCAAGAGCACCGGTTGTGCTAAGCGCACCAGAACTGCCACGTAAACTTCTGTTTCATGTAGAGTCCTGCGTCAAGCGTAATTCTCTGCTTGAGACGCAGAATTTCTTTCTTATCTTTTCTAAAAGCGCGTACCACGTGTACACTTTTTATTGGTCATGCCGCGTCATGCGCTTGCCACGCCAGTTGCGCCAGACGCAGCCAGCACGTGAGGCGCAGTGCCGTTTTCCCTATAAATAGGTCTGATTTCCGAACAGATTAAAAAAAGGGATTTTCACGTTAACACTCGACGAACATGTTACGAATACTTTACGAATCTCTACAAACTACAAAATCTCCCTACAAAATTCATACTTTCAAACACAAATACATTCAATCTACATACTTTCAGACATTCAGATTTTCAGGCTTCACGATTGCTCGTCCCGAAGGTTGTCAATCTCGCAGACCCAAGCCACGGTATAATCCTGAGGGTCCTTGAATCAATTATTTTTATATTGAAGTTACTAACAGTTTTATTTCATGATGTAGATCTTTAATATAAAATCGCTATATTGTATATTCTAAACCTTTCTCTTTCTTTTTATTTATTTTTCATATATTATCGTACTTGTCTGATTATTCTATGCATATTATATGATTGTCCTGCATTAATATTTTTATCACCCACATGTTATTTATTGTTAATCAAGACCTAAAGAACTGTTCTAACATTAATCAGATTAATTTGGACAACCTGCTAGGTTCCCTGTAATATTGATTGCCTAATAACATGTCACTAAAAATTAGTCTTTTTTATGTGTTTCCTGAACCAATTTAGACTAAATATTTTTAGGGTGTTTAAAACATGGGATATTATCTCAGATAACCCTGACTTATAGGCCTTTTTTCAATATAACCCTGACTTTGACAGCCCTGTCTCCGATAACCCTGAACTTGGTTTTTGTCATTAAACTGGATGGAATTGTTAACGGCGTTAACTTGGTTTGACTTTTGCTAAATTCATCTCTTTCTCTCTCTTGTTCTTCATCTCTTCTCTCTCTTGTTCTTCATCTCTTCTAGATCAATAAATTCTTCTGAATTCTTGGCTTCTAAATAAATCAAAAGATGCCCATTTAAGTGAGTGATCTACAATGGTATAAGATCTTGAAAAAGGCTAAATCTTGGTAATTCGTTTTGTTTATCACAAAATTGTACCATTTCATCGATCAACTTGGGTCTTTACTCATTAGTGAAAAATTCAAGTCTTGCTTGCAGAAAACTCAAATTCAATTGAATACAAGCATTTGAGAAGATGCAAAATCAACAGCAGCACTTTAGGAGAGAGAGAAGGGATACCGCACAATCGAGGAAATTGAAATCCGTGAAGTGACGTGGAGATAGTTGAAGGAAAGGGGATCCGACGGTGGAGGTGAAGTCGGAAGAAATCGACGACACAGTTTCTGATGATTGAATGGAAAATATGGAAGGTTTGGACTCCGGCGACACCAGAGAACACCAGGATTTTCCAATAACACCAGCAATTTCGAAGAACACCAGCAATTTGTGCGGTCAATTCATTCGATTTCCAAGAACAAATCTCGAAAAGTGATGGAGAAAGTGGAAGAATTAACATTAGCCAAATGCGAAGAACATCCACTTCGCGACCCCTTGATTCACGAATCAACGTCATACAATTTCGAAATCAATTTCAAAAACAAGAAGGATATCAATGGGGGGAGGAGGAGAGAGAAATCAATTTCAATAAACAAGAAGATGAACGACGAGTTTGGAGGAACAAGAATGAATACTCCTATGCAAACTCGATTTGAGAACTATATTCGCACACTAAAAACACATCAGCGAAGCCTTCTTGAAGTATAGAGAGAGAGAAAAACAAACCAGGACGAGACTTCTTGAAGCTGCCATGGCCATTAACAGAAGCTTCAGGTCTGCCTCTTTTGCGAGGTCCACCAAAATCCATTATTGTACTAAATAACAAGAAATTTCACAATCCTAAACTGAAAGAAAACGTTAATTTCGAAGAAAAATTGAGTGAAATCTGTATGGAATGTCGGTAAATTCTGAAGAATTGATTGATCTAGAAGAGATGAAGAACAAGAGAGAGAAGAGATGAACAAGAGAGAGAAATAGATGAATTTAGCAAAAGTCAAACCAAGTTCAGGGTCTAGTTAACGGCGTGACAAATTCCGTCCAGTTTAATGACAAAAATCAAGTTCAAGGTTATCGGATACAGGCCTGCCAAAGTCAGGGTTATATTGGAAAAAGGCCTATAAGTCAGGGTTATCTGAGATAATATCCCTTAAAACATTATGTGGTTATTCTTTGGCATAAAATTTGCAATGAATCGATATTTAGTAGAGGCTAACTCTGGGCGAATGTGGTTCATTATGACTATATTCGTCCTCACCCCCGAACTCAATCTTTGGTTCATTTTGACCATCTATGGAATCATGACGGGGAAATCTACATTGGATAATTTGTCCCTATGTTTTTCCCATATCCAATTAGGTTTATGATTCTTCCTAAAAAGAATTGTTGGCGACTTCTTTCAATACAAAACAATTTTCAATAAAACCTTAACAGTGGGGTAGTCAAATCTAATACGCGCTCAGAGGCGAAATAAAAACACGCCTTCAATTATGTTGAAAGTCGATGTAAAGTCAGTGAAAATACAAAGTAAAACGACTGAGCAAAAAACATAGGGTTTAGAATGATCGCGCCACGAAAGAAAGGAAACGATGGGGCTGGCCCCAGCTTCCTGCCCTTAGCGCTTGTTGGCAGTATGGCAAGCTAGAGCCTGCTTAGGGCACCGTGGTAGCGTCCAGGGCACACCTTTGCTTTATCCGGCTTTTATTTTTATCTTTTTTTTTATAGATTGTTATCAGAGAATAATGAATAAGAATCATAAAATCTTATTTTATGAAATTAATTTATTAAAATAACTAATTAAAAATCAATTATCATGAATAATTAATTGGACTTTTAAACTAGGTTTTATTTTTAGTGGACCTTAAAACATATTTTTAAAGACTCAAAAAGGTTTTGGGTAAGGTTTCCAATTGCTCTTCTTTAGTCCATGCCAATTAGGACGATAATATGTTTCATCAATGGGTGCGAAAAGGGATGACATTTATATGTAGTAGAGAAGCCCTAACTTTGATCGAGGTTAAATAACTAAAAGTCAAAGTACTTCGTGTCGGGAATGAGTACAATTCTAGATTTTCTGCAATCTAGAATTGGTCTATAGATCGTCAGTTCCTCCAAAACAATGTTAGTCTGTAAGAAAATAAGCACATGCAATTCAATGAGATGTTGACAAAGAGGTGCAAAAGATTTGGTTAATTAACACAAAGGATTGGATGAATAATTCAATGATCATGCATTAATGATATATGAAGACTTGGACCTATAAGTATGCATTAGACGCTATACTAGGTAAGGGTTATACAAAGCAAGGAAGGGATAGATTGATTATGTTTAAAATTGATTTGATACAATCGAGGTTCATATGTGAGGTACATAGATTACAACTCATCGGGTGTTTGATTTGGAGGAATTTCTACACCACCACAAATGTTTCATATATAGGAAACCCCCACTTTAAAACCTTGACTTGAATTAGACACTTGGAGTTTTATATTTGAATGACAATTGATCTACATTTATGCAGAGTCAGATTTCGCTAGAGATCTTGGAAGTATCGGAGACTCCTTTAGAGGCAAATAGAGTTTGGATTGAAAATGCCTAGGTTTGAATTTGTGACTGAAATTGCTAAAGGTGCGAAAGGCTTTGATATGGCTAGGTTCATACTTGAGTCTATGTCGGCATCTAGAGAGAATGCTTAGGGATTCTAAAAATTCAAATATGTGATATTCATTGATTTATTTTATTGAAGCGGTCGGACCTCAGAGATGAGGATTTGATAGGTCATACTTGGACATAGTTTTTAAGTACATTTAGGTTGCATTTCTAGTTCATGTTAGAGCATTTAGGTGCATATCTACATGATTTACTCAAGTTCTGCTCTACTGCTCTCCGTTTGCTTGTTTTGATAAATATCTGGTTACTTCAATTCAAATAGATTGCGGTAGGCTAAGCTTCAGTATAATAATATTGATCAAAGAAGGTAGATTGCATGAGTATCTCAAAGCATCTCTTTGGGACGAGTTTGGGCTAGAATGTAGCACAGCGTTACTAAAAGAAATGCTAAAACTGACTCTTCTACACTCTTTTACTCATATCTTTTAAGATACAAATGATAATGGAGTGATTCTAATTGGGTTAAAAAGTAGACTTGTATTCCTTTCCAACGAATGGTCACACGCTAATTTTCGGTGAGAGATGAGAAAGTTATGACGTTTCAAAGATGAGTAGTTTTGATGCTTAGTTGTGGGCCCGACCGGGCGGGATCTTGCCCGGTTGGGAGGGTCACTGTTTTCGCACCAGCAGCGCTGACAGGTCATAGTTTGTACTGTGCTAATACACGTGCTGCGTAGTTTCTTGTTTTAGCTTTCAATATTATTTTCATCCTCAAGCACATTTAAGATTTCAATAGAAGTAATTGTTTTCATGTTTCATTCTTTGATTGTATTATCTCTCTTCTCTTACTATTCCCCGTTAATTCTTCATTATTATTGCATCATGTTTGTTTATATTATTATGATTATATTTTCCCCAATTATGAGTGAGTAGTTTAATTTCTAAAAAGTCGTTGGGGATCTATGTATGCATGAGGGATTAATTAAATTATTGTTTTGCTTGTGAATTTGTTTGATTCTTGCTATTAAGTTATTTGTGTTAATCTACAAGGTTGGCCAACTTTGTTGATTATTATTCCAATACAAAGTTATAGAGCGAGAGGTAGGATTTTGATTAGGCTCTCAATAGTAGGATTAGCGATCCATGACTAAGCGAGAGCGGCTTAGTGAGCTTCGAGGGAGGTAATATTCGAGAGATTACATGTGCCCTAGTCTGATTAATTTATTGAGTTTTTTCAGGCATTCTTGATATCCTGAATTTCATACATAGTGAAGTGTTTCCCTTGTATTCCCCTTATTTGATTTCTTTATTTAATTATTTGCAATTAGTTCAGCAAACCAACTCTTTTTTTATCCGATTTAGTTAGTAAAATATTAGAGTTCGGACATAATAGTGTAGCTATCTCCGTGTGGATTCGATCCTGACTTCCCTGACTACCAGTTAGTGGACCTTAGGTATATTTTTGATTAGGTGAGACGACTTTAGCCTGTCAGGATTCCTACATATCCTTGCGGTATTAGATCATTCGTAGTTCTTGATCTGATTTTTAATCTTTAATATATATTTGCGCACTAACTTTTGCTAGGCCGCTCTTTCGGGTTTTCATCGTAGCGGGCTTAAACATACCATGGAGAAGGAGTTAGCATTAATATGAAAGTTTAAAAGATTTGGTATTTGAGGGTTTAATTCGATGGGTCAAGGTGAGGATTATGGCTTAACTTGGATTTGAATTGGAAAAGTCAAAGTAAGGTTAATGGATTTATTTCGGTTGAAGGATGAGATAGGTCAAGGTAAGGTTATGAATCTTTGAATTGTTCAATTGGAGTGAAGGACTAGTACAAAAATGATATACACTACGTTTTTAAAGGCATCAAGTGTTGCGTTTTTGGTTCTCTTAAACGCAGTCTTTATTTTATCAAATGTTGTGTAACAAACGCAACAGGTAACACCAATTTTTTTTTCATTTTCTAAAGCCTTTACTGGTGTGAAAACAAGTACATTAGCATGAAAATTTCAACTTCCATTAAATTATTGTTTATAATATATATAATACATATTCAAAATATTTTAGCAAAGATAAGGAAGAAAAGAGTGTAACAAGGGTAGGTGCGGCAACATTTTTTGCCAGATGCCTTGTTCTTTGGTGGCCAAGACGCTGAGAGGTCGCTTGTTGTTGGCCACTTGTCACCAATGACTTACAACTGTTTCCTGTGGTGGCTAGTGTTGCCGCCTGTACAAGAACTGCAACAAAGTTGAATATCAAATCAGCAGATTTATAGAACCGTAAATTACCAATCGCAAATCGTATATTCTAATCAAGGAAAACAACTAGCTAACAACATATAACATTAGATATCACAGTTTCTTTGGAACCGATAATTTTCTTCAGCTAAGTAAACTAGTATACCTGTATATATGTAATTATTACCTTTTCACTATTAATAGGTTTCACAGAGCTACTTGTATCAAGCAACTGTGTGCATGAAGCAAGAACCTCACCTGCCCCTTTCTTGTGAATATGAACATCTGAGTTGGACTACAACAATATTAAAGTTAAACAACATAATTAGAATCTTATAACTACAAGAGAACAGTTCATAGAGCCAATAAGAAATGTAAGCAACTTGTTCTCTCGTGAAAGGAGCTAAGGTTACTATGTAGAAAACAATATTAAACTTGTTAACTTAGAAGACGATAGCACACAATATATCCATCTAAAAGTAACTACAAATGACAAAGATGCAATTACCCGCTGCAATGCCACTCCACCTCGCTTTTTCTCTGAATTGACAGGGCAAACAAAATAATGGCTTATGATCTCATAGTTGCAAACTTCATGCCCAGATGCGAAAATGTTACAGATATACAAAATAAGTTCAAAAAGGTACAAATGATAGGTTTTGGAGATGATAACTACCCAATTCAATTCTTCCAAAAAAAAAAAAAATCCCCACATCAAACTAATAGCAAAACTGAATCAGCCCACAACACAAAATCTAAAACATGTACACCAACAATTACCCAGTTCAATTGCAACAAAGTTAAAACTCACCAAATCAATTAAGCAAAATAAGCCCGTCATTTGTTGTAAGTTGTTGATTAAGTTTGTTACCATGTTTACTTAATACAAGAAAAGTTAGTTTTGTTGATGTAATTAGTACTTTAGTATAAATATCTTGCTTGTACTTTTCTTCATTAACTTTTTACCAAATAATAAAAATGTAGCTATATTATTCTCTCCCTTCTCCTTCCTCTCTCTATGTCTACTATTCTCCTAAAGCTTCATCAATGGCTTCTTCATCTACTTTTCATTTTCTTCCTCCATAAACACGAAATTGAACATGGTATCAGAGCAGGTTGCTCCTGAATTTTCTCGATCTTGCTCACCCTCTTCCGCAAATTCGTCTTCTCCAAATTTTTGTTGCATTTCTTGATCTTCCACAATTTATTTTTTTGGTCGAATTCCTCTTTCTTTTCGTTTGTAATCAACGAAGTGTTGACTATTTTTTTCTTCTTGAATTGTTGATTCGTGACTGAATTTTGTTGAGTCCCCTAGGTTTTGAATCTTTACAGACAACTGAAGGGAACAATTGTTCTATACAGGTGTTTATGAATTGTTAGGAAACATCTGAAAAACTAATTGTTCCTTACTGAAACAGTCAAAGACTATTTGCCATGCTATGCTATGATGTTTCTTATGTAGCAAACAGGTTTATTCCAAGGGAGGCCCTCTCGAAGATGTTCGAGGAAAAGACAAAGTATTGCGTTGTTGATTCAAGGGAAGCTTCAAGAATTGAAGTGCGTGAAGATAGTATAGGATCTTTCATTTGATTCATCTTAGGTCTTCATGTGATATTTGCGTATGATATTTTTAAATACGGGAACTAGTTTGTTACATAATCATAACACTACTAAGCAGGCTAACAGGTTTGGGTACTAGTTATTTTGTAGGGTGATTGAACTGGTTGTTTTAGAAAAGATTTTTGGAAAAATATTTTCATAAATGCTTTCCAATAATAAGGTTGCCAACCTTTAGAATCATAATTCAGTATTTTCTTGCCTTAAGCGTGTGTATATCTTAGCTAATATCTTACCCTCGAGAAAGATATTGTTCAAGATATACTTTCCTAACTTAAGAAAATCATATCTTTGATATCTTGAGTTAGGGCATGCTCAAAGGTTAGACCTTGGTCTATAAATACTGATTAATGATTCTACATCACCCTTTGATGCTCTCCAGGATTTTATCAAGTAATTTTGAGAGCTTTCACATAGTAAACAACTGAACAATTTCCTAAAATAGAGTACACATTTCATAGAGCTTTACATTACTCTTTGTTTGCTTTGTAAGAAAGCATGATTTAAGAGAAATTGATTGTATTGAATCTCTAACAGAGGGGTTAGAAGTTGGGCAGCGTTTGTTAGTTCATTCGCGAGTGCTTATGAGTTCAAGTGCGAAGTAGCACAATAGAGTTAGTGCAAGATGTGTTGCTTCTCTGGAGAAAGGGAAACAGGAGAGTGCGAGAGTATTATTGTTTTTCAGAGTTGATTAATAAGAAAACTAGCGTAGGAGGACGTAGATCCTTGTTTGGCTGAACCTCGTTAAATTTGATGTGTTTTTACTGCTTACGAGTTCTATTGTTTCTGCTATCAGGCACCAGCTCAAATGGTTCCCCTTTAAATCGAAATAATTTTAATTTAGCACAATTTCTGCAAAGTACTCAATTCACCCATCCCCCCCCGCTTGAGTACATTGTAAACTTTCAATGGGTATCAGAGCAGGTTCTTCTTAATAGAGTACACCTAGAGAAGTTGATCATGAGTACTTGAGAAATGAACAATATGGATACGACAACAAGGCTCCAAAATTCAATGGGAAAAACAATGCATGGTAGAACAACAGGTTGAGGAATATCATCATTGGTATTGATTATGAATGTTGCTTAGTTGCCAAGAATGGACCAATGGAGATTACCAAGGAGGTTGATGGTTCCTCAGTTGGGAAGAAGGAGAGCGATTATACTTTTAGTGATTACAAGAAGCTGAAGAAGAATGCAAAAGCCATGTCCATACAACAATAGACCATTGGAGAGAATGAGACAAACATAATCTCTGCTTGTGTCTCTGCCAAAGAGATCTGGGATACAATCGAACTTGCTTATGAGGGAACTAGAAAGGTAAACAGGTCTAAAATTGATTTACTTATGTCTATATACGAAGCTTTTATCATGAATAAAGATAAAAAAATGATTGCTTTGGAAGATTTATGACTACAGTAAAGTAATTAAAATCTCTTGGCAAAAGCTTTTATGACGATGATTTGGTTAGAAAAATGTTAAAAAGTTTAACAGATGTATGGACAGCTAAGGTAGCAACTATCTATAAAGCAAAGGATCTCACATAGATGTGTCTGGAAAAACTGATTGGTTCCCTTATGACTCATGAGATGCTGCTGGAGTCTAAGAGTGACAAGGGACCAGCTAGAGGTGTTACCTTGAAAGGAACAGTTGCACAAGAAGAAGATGACATGGCAATGATGGCTAAGTGCTGAAAGGCATTTCATATATCAAAGAAAAAATTTCAAAGCTAAGCATTTCAATTGTAGGTTTGTTGTTTTCTAAGTACGGAGAATTTGGACAAATCATTCGTGATTGTCCAAAGTGGAATGATAAATTATCCAAGAGCATTGATAAGAAAGCTTTCAAGAAGGCTATATGGTAGCATCCATGTGGGGTGAATCTGACTCTGGATCATAAGAGGATGAAGAGTCACCTAATCATGAGACTTGCATGACTGCTATTATAGATCGAGGAAACAACATGGCTGGAGGAACCAGGATGGGAAACTGTACATCAAATTTTTGTCTTATGGCGAAACAAGATGTACTCAGTGAAAACAGGGTAAATTTGGAGCAAATTCGTGAAGACATGCATCAATATGATAGAGATAATATGCTTGAATGTATTAACTCTTTATTAGATGAGTGTCTTAAACTAAGTGAAGCCTACATAACTGAC
Organism: Beta corolliflora; assembly: GCA_947648045.1. Lineage (NCBI taxonomy): Eukaryota > Viridiplantae > Streptophyta > Magnoliopsida > Caryophyllales > Amaranthaceae > Beta > Beta corolliflora. The sequence continues at coordinate 723,887 of CANSZD010000554.1, forward strand.
AAACGTGAGTTGAAGGAAAAGAAAACCGAATGTGATATTGCTATTACTAGTTGTGATCACTTAGAATAGGTGTGTGTTATTGAGTTAAAGGATCAGGTGGCTAAGCTTGAAGTTGCACTTGACAAGTGCACATTCAAGTTGGAAACATCTAAGTCTTCTTTTTACTAGAAAAGGATGAGGATACTCCTAGTGATAGTAAACAAAACTTAGTTGTTCCCTCTGTTTATGATTTTTTTAACTCCGATGATCCCCCAAATTTTGCTGCTTTTAAGAGTAAGGAAAACACTCTAAGCAAGTCTAATCTAGTGCATGCCTTTAACCTTTTAGTTGATGATGCAGAAGAATTGCATAGAGAGTTTGTTACACTCAAGACTGCTCAACTAACTGTTTCCCCTGCAAGTCCTTGTGTAAGATGATTGCTGAGTATGAAGGAAAAATATGTGATTTCTATTCTAAAATCAATCAATTAAATAAGGGAAAGCAGAAAGTGGTTGTCAACATCCAAATGACTCCATGATTTCAAAACTTGAGTTGGATCTTGACAAAATAAAAAAGGATTTCGATGTTATGAATGACAAAAATGTTTTTCTAATAAAAGTCTTGAGACTAATGGCAAAGAGCTTCAAAAAAGTCAATGGCATTTAGACAAGCTTTTATCTACAAGGAATACCTTGAATCATCTTACCTCCATGGAAGGTAATAGTGTTACAGCTGGTCTTGGTTAGTCCAAAACGAGAACTAGGACCAACTGGCACCCAAGGGGACCACTTAGATTGAGTAATTCAAAAGAGGTAAGTATGTTCTTGCGAAGGACATGCATGTAAGTTATCATTGTGGTATGAATGGACATAAGATTTGTAATTGTTTAGTTAAGAAGAAGAGTGTGGAAAAAAACAACATACATGTTAAGCAGGTCTTGGTGAGGAAGGACCAGCTAGAACCAACTGTTTGTGGTTCCTACACTAGAGGAAAAAACATCAAAGGATCCAATCAAAATAGGGTTTACAGATCCGGTTTCGGAACGAAACGGATGGACACGGATCATCTAGGAGTGATAAACTGATCGGGTCCAAAAGTGGATCAATTGACTGAACTGATCTGATTTTGTGATGCATTTGGATCAGTAAATGTCCATTCACCATAAAAAAAATTGAGGTTGATTCAGCAAAGCGTCAAAAGTTTGGGGACCCTTACTGATTCAGGCAAAAAGTTGACTTTGGATTCACTAGTGGAAAAAACATCATATGACACAGAAAAACTGATCCCGTTTATTGTAAACCGGATCAGTTAAGCTCAACTGATCCGGTTTCAAAAAGGCTTGGATCAGTTAATTATAATGGGCTGGATTTTGTATAAAAAGGAGGCCCAGATGAAATTTCACGCTCACTCACTAACGGATCCGGTGGGAAAAGAGACCGAATCAGTTAGTGGGCTGGGCCTTAATAAATGGCACAAACCCTTCGCTCCTTCCCTCTCTACTCTTCACTCACTCAGCCTTCGTCCTTCCCAACACCACAAACCCTAAAACACTCATCTCCCTCAGCCCTCTCTCCTCCCTCCTCTTTCCTATTGAAATTAAAGAGAGAAGTCAGCCACACGCAACACCATACAGAGGAGGCGCAGCAAAAGCGTCGACAAATCAACACACATAAAGGAGAGAGAAGGATAGGAACAACCACCACGAAACACAAAAAGAAGAATCACCGCTTCAGCACCAAAAACCAACAGACGAGAAGAGAGAGAAACGCGAGCTCAAGCAATTAGCAAAACACAATAAGCAAAATTAACAAACACAATTAAAGAACGAAAAATTTAACAATACTCAACTAACAAAAATGAAAAAATTAATAAAAAAAAACTTCACCAATATTCAGCCAACAACAACGAAAAATTAACAACAAACTTGACAAGCGAAAAAATAAAAAACAAAAAAAATCTAGTAAACCGTAATTACAAACTAATTATAAAAAATGAAAAAAAAATGAAGGGAAAATTGATTTAATCAGTCCCAACTATGGGCGTCCTGACAAAAACAGTCCCAACTATCGTTTTTTATCGTTCAGTCCCACCTTTGAAGGGTGTTTTACAATAGTAGTCCCAAAGAGGTTAAAAACTCCGTCAGCAAGGTGTAATTTGTCATTTTTTTTTTTCTATCTTCTTCCTCCCTCCTTCCTTCACTACTCCCTCCTCCTCTCCTCTGCCACCCAACCCCCTCCCCTTCCACCCACTACCCCCCTCCCCCACCTCTCCTAACCCCCTCCCGCCCGGTGCCCACCCTCCCCAGCCCCCCCCCCCCCGCAACGCATTCCCCTACGGCCTACCCGGAACCCGTCCCCTTCCCCTCCACTACCCTCCCCTTTCCCCCGCCCCCGCCCACCCCGAAACACTCCCATGCCCCCCGCCACCTATCCCCCCCTCGAAACCCCTCCCCTTCCCCCACCTCCCCCGCCCCGCCACCCATCCCCCCCCCCGAAACCCCTCCCCTTTGGACCAGTAAATGAGAAGAACCCTGTCAACAAGAAGAAAAACCCAAAATGAATAAAAGAAAAGCAGCCTAATTTAATCACATTTCATTCTAGAAATAACAAAAAAAAGTTTGATCTTGACTATAAATCTACCATCAAAGCTTGCATTATCCCAGGTCGATTAAGTATATAAACATCAAATAACTCACTAAACAGTTCCAACACTTTCTTCACTTAATTTCTGATAAGCATAATTTAAGTGACGAAATGTGACTGCATTTCAATGCAATAGATTAAAAATCACTGATCTACTTCCTAAATGTGGTCAAATTAGTCGCTGAAAATCCAAATTCATTGTTTAACACAATGTCGAATCAGAAATTTGCGTGTATAAGTGAGTTAAAACAATCAAAAAATAGCAATAACACATAAACTTACCGACGAAAATCTCCCTCAAATTTGTGAAAAAATCAGAGTTTTCAATCTTAAAGCTTTATATGAGTATTAAAATCAGTTCAAGACAAACCTTCACTTTTTGGAAGATCCGAGTTTCCAATCTCATCGAAAAGTTTTGATTTTCCGGAAATCTTCTCCTGAAAATCCAATTAGTAGCCGCAAAGAGAGAGAAAGAGACAGGATGGGGGAAGGGGTTTCACGGGCTTGGGGTTTCGGGTGTGAGCGAGAGGTTGTCATTTGGGTGGAAGGGAGAGAGAAATACTGAAGGGGAGGAAGGAGGAAGGAGGGAGGAGAGAGAAATACTGAAGGAGGAGGTAGGAGAAACAGGTAAAAAAAAAAAAAAAAAAAGGAAAATAGGGGTTTTTTACCGGTTTAGCAAGTTACCAATCCACTCGGACCACCAGTGTAAAGGGGGGGTTAAAGTTGGGACTGAACAATAAAAAACGATAGTTGGGACTGTTTTTGTCAGGACGCCCATAATTGGGACTGTTTAAATCAATTTTTCCAAAAATGAAACCCCAATTACAAACTAAAGGTGACTTTTCTCGCCGCCGCAATTACAAACCTTAATTATACAAAAAAAAATTACCAAAAAGGCGAAATTGGATCTTCCCTAACTTTCTCGTCGCTGCAATTCTCGAGTAAAGGTGACTTTTTTAAATAATTTTTCTGGCTTGATGGTGGTCGATCTGACGAGTGAAGATGTGGGTATGCCGGAGACGGAGGAGATGAAGCTAATTTTGCTCGTCACTGCACTTAGTGATGATTTCTCAACGCGAAACAAGAAAGTGGATGAGGAAATTCGGGGAGGAAATTGGAGAAATTCACCCCAAGATAGGAGGGTATTCATGCTTCGCATGAGCCGCTCATTGTAAAAAGGCCCATTAGCTTATCCGGACCATGACCAACCGGATCAATTTATTTAAACTAATCTGGTTCACTTGGCCCACCGGATCAGTTGACATTAATTGATCCGTTTTGGTGCTAACCGGATCAGTTTTCACGTGTCATTTATCCTTTTTTGCACTAGTGCTAAATCTAATGTTTAATTGTTTCTTGCAGGATAAAGTGAGAGGTAGTACCTTTTAGTATCTGGATAGTGGTTGCTCAATACATATGTCCGAGGATAAGAAGCAATTTTTTTAGTCACAGCCGATGATGGTGGAAGTGTTACTTTTGGATACAACAGTAAAGGTTATGTTGTTGGTATAGGTAAAGTTGGTAAATCACTTTCACAAGCTATTGATGATGTGTATTATGTTGATGGCTTGCAACGTAATCTTTTGAGCATTTCTCAATTATGTGATAAAGGCAATCGAGTTGAGTTTCAAGATAACCTGTGTCACATAGTTAATTCACAAACAGGTGAACTTGTCTGTGAGGGAACCACGAAAGATGATATTCATATCACCCTACTGGATAAAATTCCGGAGAACAAGTCCATCTGTTTGAGTATTGTTTTCGAGGTAAATCAATGGGTTTGGTATAAGAGGTTTGAACATGCTAGGTTGACACTTTTCAATAAACTTAAAACTCGTGACTTATTAATTGGTCTTCAAAATATTAAGTACGAGATTGCCAAAGTTATTTCGGAATGTGCCAAAGGGAAACATGTAAAATCCTCTTTTAAGCCAAAAAGTGTCATGAGTACCAGCAGATAATTCGAACTTGTACATATTGATTTATGTGGTCCCATACGTGTGCAAAGTCGAAATTGTCACAGGTTTGTTTGTGTTATGGTTGATGATTTTTCTAGGTTTACATGGGTTATCTTTTTGCATTTAAATGATGAGACATTTGATGAGTTTGTTGCATTAGTGAAACAGGTACTGAACCAGCTAAATCATTAGTTGGTTGCGGTAAGATCTGACCATGGCTCTGAGTTTGATAATTCAAGCTTAATTGGTTTTTGTAGAGAGCATGGAGTGAGTCACAACTTCTCTGCCCCTAGAACACCGCAACGAAATGGTGTTGTGGAAAGAAAGAATAGAACTCTAGTGGAGATGGCGAGGACGATGCTTATTGAAAGTGGTCTCCTTAAGAGCTTTTGGGGAGAAGCTGTGAATATTTCGTGCTATATCTTGAATCGTGCTCTCATTAGACCAAAATTAAATAAGACCCCATATGAACTCCTAAAGAGTAGAAAGCCCAATATTGCATTGTAACACCTGACCCATCCGGAGTCGAGTTTATCGTCACCAATGCGCATCCAAGGCCAACAACTGTGCTCAATAACCAACACAAGTTCTTCCAGCGCATTTTGTCCTCAATCATGCGCACCCTGAGAATCTTCCCAGGAGGTCACCCATCCCTGGACTACTCCCAGCCAAGCACGCTTAACTATGGAGTAAATAAGGAAATGAGCTCCCTAAAAGAAAGATGCATCTTGTTGGAATAAGTATCCTGTTAAATCCCTTTAAAGCAATCATGAGGGGTATTCCATACACTTTCGTGTCTTTGGATGCAATTCTTTTGTGCATAATAATAGGAAGAACCAGCTTGATAAGTTCGACCCTAGGGGTGATGAGGAAATCTTTCTTGGATACATAAGAGTTCGTCGTGGACATCTAAAACAGTTATCCCTTCTGCTAATGGCTTACGAAGCAGGAGGCTGCTGAGGAAGGATTTGAATGCATGATATGTATTGAATTGAGTATTGAATGGAAGCGGTTTAGGTACCAGATGACGAGAAAATCCTAACTTACAAATCAATTAAAAAAAGCAACAAGGGTCTCCTAACACTTACCCCGAAAAGTAATAGCCACCCAAACAATGAAAATACCCCCCCAAGCCAAACCAAACACCATCCTCGGTGTGAAAATAAGAAAAATAGGGGAGAAGGACCAACTCAAGGGTCTAGGTCCTCGTCCCCCTCGGAATGAGGCGGGGGTTGCATATAAGAGGGGTAGGGGGTGCCGAGGGGAACCATGTTGTTATCATGAAAGAATTGCAAGATGAGAGAAAAGATATCCCGCATCTCTTGTTGAAAGTTGGTCAATCTTTGTTCAAAACTATCAAACCGCCTATCTATACGGGCATAGATAGGGGCATAGTCGGGAATATAGGTGGGATGGGGTTGGGGAGGAGGTGGGGGAGGGGCGGAAGAGGATGAGGCATGCTCATGGGGATCCCGCCTTTGGTAGGTACGGATCTCCAGGGCCTCCCTCCGGGACTTCCAAGAGGAGGTAGTTTTCTTGCTCAATTTTTATCACAGTAAGGCTGCGGTTTGGAAGTTGCATGGAAGGTGTTTTACAAATCTTCCAAGTAAAACGAATTCCATCCACACTAAACCAACGCGCATCCTACATGTGTTGTTGGTTTATGAGGTTCGGCCCTTGGACCTCGGGTGTCCAAGGGTGGACCCTAAAATGCTCAGCAATGGCGGTGATCAAACCTCTCACAACAATCGACCCACATCCGTGAGTATTTGGAGTGCCTACCCTTTGGAGATGCTGGGCAAAAATCAAGGGTATGTTCAGCTTCTTAAGTTCCCAAAGGTAAGAACCTATGATACTTAGTTCGGACTGACTTACCTTTGAGTTGTCTTTCCTTCGAACAATAGTATTCCTCAAGAACTTACGGAAGTACCGGATAGCCGGTTGGTGGATAAGGAAGGTGCGCGAATGGCGCTCTACTCAATTTTTAAGTCAAAAATATCCGCAAAATTAGAAATATCAAAAGAGCGAGCAACATTCCCTAACCGAAAATGGAGAACAGCTTCAGCTCCAGTTGCGCATTATTGTAGTCGTTTCTCTCCAGTTACCTCCAAAGAGCTAAGAAACTCAAGTTTTAGACACCTATAAGTTTTCTTTCTCATTGCCAACACTTTTTTCAAATGTAATCCATTTGCCATTTTATTAACATCGCCCCTTATTCCACACAACGAAGGCAAAGACTCGTCAACAAAACGGGTGGGAGCAAATAATTCCTTAATCTTAAGAGCTTGGAATTTATGAAAGTGTACTAAACTACCAAACTCAATAAAAGGAAATTCAGGATCTCGAAACTCACGGGGGGCATTAAGCCCCGAGATGTTTTCCTCCGGTGCTCTTTACGGTTGTGGGCTTGAGCTTGTTTCCCCGCTTGTCTAGACCTCATTGATGTCCTCATCTCCATTTACTGGACCACTTGTTGTTCAAAACTCAAAATCTCGTAACTAGGTAGGGTGGGTGAGAAAAATGTGAATTTTTTTTGTTTGTTTTTGAGTTTTTAGTGAAATTAAAGAAATAGATGGGAAATGAGGTTTTAGGAAGAATTTGTGAAGAAAGTTAAGTGACATGGATGATTTTGTGAGTTATGGTAAAATTTTAAGCAGAGATAAAATGGTGAGAAGTGAGTGAAAATGAGATTTTTGGGGAAGAAAAACTTGAAATTTATGAAGGAAATGAGATAAAGATGAAGATTTGTGAGGGATTTGAAGTTTTTTTCTGGTGAGATGATGAGTGATTTGAGTGAGTTTGGTTGAGTTAGGGTTTGAGTTTCAAAGGGGTCGAGAGGTTGAAGAAGATGAGAGAGAGAAAGGAGAAATGAGAAAATGAAGGATGAGGCCCGGTTTTACCAACTGCCCAGGCGACCCGGGTGGGTCTGCGGTCTGCCAACCTGAGCACTCGGGTGAGAGCGACCCGGGCGGGTCGGTCTTTGCTGCTGGCATTCTTTTTCTCTCCCACGAAACTGACCCGGGCGGGTCGAAGGGCGACTATAGACACTAAATTTTGAACCCCTGTTGTGGGTAAAATTTTTAAATAAAGATCATGTATTGTGGAGCGCACGCCCTGCCAGAGGCACGTTTCGCCTCGAAGCGCGAGTTTCATTCCGTTATATGGTTTTCCGTTTTGCGCTTTAATCATACGATTTCGTTTAATAAAATGATTAGTTGTAGAATCATGCTCGTCTTTACTAATTTTACGAGTTTTCATTAATTGATTTAAGTTATTTTTTCAAAAAACGGAAAAACAAGTCCCGATTAGGCACCGTAATTTTAATCGTCTCTCAAAACTGGTGGGAATAAGTTTTCTTGGTAATCAAGTCAATATCCATTAGTCACTTTTGTCCATTGGATAAAGAATAAGAATAGATACTTTAACCACCAATCACATCTTTTTATCCATTGGTTAAGAAATATGAATCATGAAAAGGAATAAGAATCAAAATCAAATCCAATGTGTAAGAGCCAAAAGATCCGATTTTTTTTCGAAAAATCCAGGTTGTGCGCCAAGCACACGACCATGCGCCCAACGCACCATGGTTGCGTGCGCTAGACGTCCGCCCGTATGCCCGGCGCACCATGCCTGCGTCTAGCGCAGGCTTCTGCGCTCTGGCGCAGTTGCCTAGTCGGCTTCTTCTTCACGTTTTTCGATGCACTCTCATTTTTTATGATGTATTTAGGAAGAAAATATTGACTGAAAATCTAATTTTACCTCATTAGTGCAAAAATCAAAATAAAAACAAAAAACAATAAGAATATTTGGATTTCCATTAAATTTGATGATGTAAGGAGATTTGATGATGTCATTAGGATGATGTAGGATGGTAAAAATCATATTTTTTTTGGGTGAAAAATCTAATTTTCTACCTCCTTCAAACCCTAATTCCTCACTTCATTTTCCTACAAATACCCCATCTTTTCATTTCAAAAACAACTTCAATCACACAAAAAACTTAAAAGCACACAACTTCAATACAACTCTCATTCTCCATGATTCCTCCCACTAAAAATCTCATTCAAGAGAGGAAAAGAAAGCAAAAGTTAAAATTAGAGAAGTAATTAGTAAGTAAGAAGTACACAAAAGAAAAACACAAAAAACGGTTTTAGTTAGTAATTAAGTGAATTTAGAAACTCAATTAGAAATTAAGAAAAATCAAAAAAAGTATAAGCCTTTGCAAAGGAAGTGCATCATTGAGTTAGTAAGGTAAAATTAAGTTCTTGTTATTTTCATAATTATCTTCTTAATCACATACTAACTTTCTCTTTGTTTTCTCTTATCAATTTTTTAATTTCTGGAGTGATTTGGGTATGTGGAAGTCCTAATAGGTTCCCAACCTTAATTCAGCCCACTTAGAATAGTCAACTCTAATGGGGAGACTCTTAGAATATATGTGTTTATGTGATTTTTCTTAATCAAGTTGTTAATCATCAAAAAAAAATTCATAAAAAGTTTATGTAGAATTGTGCTTAAATATCTCCATAAAAAAAGAAAATGTGATGCTGTAATTATAGTCAGTTTCAATTTTGTACTTTATTTCATTTTTCGTCTATATTATATAAATAGTTTATAGGATGTAATATGTTTCCTATGAATTTCAAGACGTTTCCAGCAACTGGACTTTGGAATTTCGAAAAAAAAATTGTACAGTTAATTAAAATTCATACAAAATTGTTGAAACTAAACTCATTTAGATAAAACTAAAAACATCAACATTAAATTATACTTCCTCCATTTTTTAATAAGTGACACGTATTCCTTTTTGGGAAATATCATAATAAGTGACACATGGCTCAAAATGGCAAAAAAACTTAAATATCATAATAAGTGACACACAGCTCAAAATGGCAAAAAAAATTACATTGTATTACAAAACTGCCCTTATTAAACTCGCACCCATTAACCTAACTCACATTAATTACTTCAATTCCATCCTAATTAAATTAATCAACCACCCACCCATCCCCTACTCAACCCAACCCTCCCCCTGCTCAACCCAACCCCCCGTTCAACCCAGCCCCCCTCTCTCTCCTCCTTTACCCCATAACCACCATGTCCACCACCGCTATTTCATTTCTCTCCTCACGCCGTCATCTCCCTCCTCTCTCTCTATCCTCAGCGCCACCATCTCCCTCCCCTAGGGATGCAAGTGGGGCGGGACAAGTAGGAGACCCGCCCCATCCCCGCCCCATTGGGGCGGGGATGGATCCTAGTTTGGTGGGTAGTGGGGCGGGGATGGGGATGAAAGTTATACCCGCCATGGGTGATGGGGCGGGGGTGGATTTTAAGTTGTACCCGCCCCATTTCCGCCCCGCTCCGCCCCATCCCCATTTACCCTACATCTTACCCACTTAAAATATTAAATTTTCAACAAATTACAAGTCTATAACACTCTTTAATAGTTTTTCTAGCTGTATATATTTTTTGTTATTAGTATTTGAAATTATATATGGTATATGAGTATTATATAGTGAGTTTCAAATGAGGATTAAGTGGATGGTGGGGCGGGGAAGGTGGGTGATGGGGCGGGGATGGTTTTAATTGTGTACATGGCGGGGCGGGAATGGGGATGAGTTCCTGACCCACCACGGGGATGGGGATGGGGATGGGGATGGGGATGAAAAAGTGAGGTGGGGATGGGGATGAGAATGCCAAAATCCGCCCCGCCCCAGTTGCATCCCTACCCTCCCCTCTCTCTCTCTCCTCAGCGTCATCTCCCTCCTCTCTCTCTACGCAGCGCCATCTCCATCGCCATCTCCCCTCTCCTCTCTCATCCTCACCAACGATCAACCACCAACGCCATCAACACCCAGTCTCACCAACGCCATCAACCACCACCCACGAAGGCACGAACACCAAGCACCAAAGTTGTCGCTGCACTCTCAACGTGGATCTTGGGCTCTTCAACATCAACCAACCACCACCGACGAACATAATTCACTCCTCAATTTGTAGGTTTCGAATTTGTTTAGTTGTAAGATTGGTTTTCGTTCGTAGTTTTTAGAACTAATTTTCGTAATTTTTTTGTTCTTAATTCTTAGTTTTTAGATCTACATAATGTTCGGATCTTCTTTATTTTTGTTTCTCTTTTAGATTTGAAGAACAAATTCTCATACCTCTTTTGGTTTCGATATTTGGAAATTTTTTGGTGAAAATTTAATTTTTTTTTTTAAGTACTATTGTGGTGGTGTATGGCGGTGGATGTGCTGGTGGTGGGTGGTGGGTGGTTGATGGTGGGCAGTGAGTTGTAAATAGACGATGACAGGTGGAGAAAGTGGTGGGTGGCCATGGTGTCAGCCAGGCCTACGGTGGTGGGTAGTGGTGGACGAAGGTGGCGGAATGACAGTACTGGTGGATGAAGGTGGCGGTGTAGTTAGGTTAGTGGCCTAGGGGGTGGTGGGGTAAAAGGTTGGTGGTGAGTTGGCAGTTTGATTAAGTGGGTAAGTTATTTAATTACATCACACTTTCTTTGTTAATTGTGGTCCCCAACTTTCTCTCTCTAAGTTACTTAATATGTGTGCCCTTTCTCTCTGTGTCACTTATTAATAAACGGAGGAAGTATATCAGTAGCTTTCCAACAACATAACAATAATAAATGTTCATATGAAGTTTCTACAATTTTTATCATTTTCACAAAAAACGTTCATGCAAATCACCAAATTCCAGAACACCGATTTTTTCTTCAGTTAAGGAAATAAATAAAACGGGGTCTTGAAAATGTGAAATTCAAGTGAAACTTTCTAATCTAGTCTTTTAAAGTGTCTAGAATTCTCATACTAAGTTCATTAAGTTCATTAAGTTGGATTTCAAAGAACAAATTGGATAAAGGTCATGTTTTGACCGATTTTAGTATAAAATTCACCATAATTCGAGATGGCTATAAAAGCTTGTCAATTTTTTACACAACATAAATAACTCACTGTCCTATCCATAGGTATATCACATTTGCAATTTCACGCTTTGAACAGAATGTTATGAATTTTCGAATTCAGTAAAAGAACAAAAGTGTAATCTGAAAAGTGAAATAAAGTGATTAACTCAATTTTCATTGAGAATATTTTCTTTTTCATACGAAAATGTTAATTAAAAGTCATTAAAATTTAAGTTCCTCTTAAAATGACTTATTTTTATTATGCCAATAAAAAAAATCAACATAAAAAATCAAATTAAAGAGGTTAATTAATCTCTAATTGTCATAAGTTTTCAAATAAACATAAATTCCAAAAGCCTTGTATAGATCAAGGATCACCATGGTGAAAATCAAGATTGAAAACTTGTATAGATCATAGAATTTGTACATATTGTTGTAATACTAGTTTCTTTATAGATGACATCACTCAATTAATGATAAAATATAAATATGTTTATGCATAATTTTCATAAATAATTCAACAATTCTTTTTTTTAATAAAATTCGCAACCAATGTTGCAAATATTACATGTTGGGCCCAATATATCATTGTATAAGAATTAAATGACCCAATCTCAATTAAGAGAAAAAATTGTAAATCTAACTAAGTTAATTTGTATGATGATCCATCTTACAATTTTAAAATTGTTATCCATCTTCAAATAGATCAATCATATAATTTTCGGTTATTTCACCAAATACCCATGACAAATAAATTTATTCACCAAATACCCCCACTTTTTTCAAAATTCACCAAATACCCCTGACCTTTAAAAAAATTCACCAAATACCCCTGACCTTTAAAAAAATTACCCAAAATGCCCTTAGTGACTAACGGCGGTTAACTCCGTTAGTCATTAACCCTAAAAAAACCCTAATTAACCCTAAAAACCCTAAAAAATCCTAAGTCAACTCAATTAACCTAAGTCAACCCAACTCTCTCTCTCTCCCTAACCCACCCCCAACCCCACCACCCCCCACCCACCCCCTAGCCCCCCCACCCCATAACCCACACCACACCGCCCACCCTCCCCCTTCCCCCGCTCCCCCCCCCCCCCTTCCCCCGCCCGCGCCTCCCACGCAGCTCCCCCTCCCCCTTCCCCTCACCGATGATAATTGTAGACATGCAGTATCTTGATCTTTCAGTCAACCAGATAAACGGGAGTATACCCAGATGGATTTGGAGACTTGGTAATGGATCTCTTTCTCAGTTGAACCTTTCTTATAATAACTTCATTTGAGTGGTACCAAATGTCCAAGACACCCCATATCTATGGGTTCTTGACCTCGATTCCAACAACCTTCAAGGAGTAGTTCCAAAATTCCCATCAAATGCTTTCTATTTGGACTACTCTAACAATAATTTCAGTTCAATCAACCCGACCAATGTAGATGATTTTCCCAATGACATTGTCCTGCTCTCTCTATATAGAAATTACATATCTGGGAGTATCCCTACGTCGTTCTGCAACAACAGTCGAATCAAAGTTCTGGATCTGTCATATAATCGATTTCATATAATCGATTTGTTGGAACCTGAGTTCGAAGGGGGGGGGAGCGATTTTGCGGCGGGGAGGGGGAGGGGGAGGCGCGGGATTCGAAGGGGTAATCAGATAGGTAATTATGATCTCCTAATTGATTTTAAGTCGTTTCACGTGTCTCACTTCAAATGGCCAAATTCCCTTTAACCAAACACGGTCTCCAAATTTCATCTCAAATTGAGCTCTTTGCTAAAAAGGACTTAATAATCTTCAAAAAACATTATTTCTCATTCATCCAAAAGCCTTCAATTAGGAAGCAAACCTTTTTTTCTAAGACCTCATGAAAAATCATAAATGCAATCACTAATTATGGTGATTATCTTAAACCTTGGTTAATCACTAATTAGGTTGATTACCTTAACCTTTCATCATACTTAATCACTAATTAGGGTGATTATCTTAAACCATTGTTAATCACTGATAAAGGTGGTTATTTAACCTCCTAAGTTTCAACCTTCATTTTAATCACTAATTGAGGTGATTATCTTTCATTCCTTTCTAATAACTAATTATGGTGATTATCTTAAACCATTTTCAATTACTAATTAAGGTGATTATCTTTCCTTTTAAGTTTAATCACTAATTACGGTGATTATCCTAACCTTTATTTTTAATCACTAATTAGGGTGATTAATTGGACCTCATTTCAATCACTAAATGGAGTGATTACCTCATTTCTAATAGAATTGTCTAATTCTAAAAGGTGAGTTATTCATAATCTATTTTCCTTTCTTTTCTTTTTCCTTGCCAATGTAATCGGCCATTTAGGGTAAGACATAAGATCGAGCTACGATGGTTTTGATCCATGAGTGGATTCCAATCCTACAATGATTACTACGTAGTGCAACTTCATGCTCAAACCTACCATGTACAAATGATATATTGGCCCTCAAAAATTAAAATGATTAATGTATACCGCATGTATATGTGAAAATTATGTGATTTTCTTTCTTTGAATAGCCATGATTACATTAAATGGAAAATAACACATTTAGTAAGAGCTCGTTCTGTAGAACGGGAGAGGAGACGAGTTACAGACGTTCGCACCTCTTAGCCTAAACCCCGAACCCTATCTCGTGGTATGAAAGACCAATTTTCAAAAAAGTCTTATCCATATGAAGTCATCATCGTTTTAAATGATATTTCTTGAAATTGATTTTGAAACGGTTTATTAAATAAATATGTCCATATTCATATATTAATAGGGTGGCGATTTCAATGTTTTCTAAAAACCATAGTCCAATGAGAGACTTTTGTGAGATTCGAACCGTTAATTAAGACGGTAAACAAATCGGGTACCACAGGCTGGCGATTCCACTCGGGAGTATACTTCCACTTGAAGTATAAGAGGTTTAAACCTAAACAATGCATTATTTTCCATATGTATATATAATAAAAAAGTTAATCATGGCTATTCACAATTTATTTTTGTATATAGCATGCTTATGTGGAAATTATGTGTGCTTGGTAGTTTATCGATCCATACACGTGCACTCTTTTAACAATTTTCTTATTATGTATGATACCTCTGTTTAACAATGCTTATGTGAAAATGAAAAGAGTCTTAATCACGAGTTTAAAACTTGTCATGTTTAGGAAATAGAATGTAATTAAAACATATGGTTTAAATCACAAAAAGTCTAGTCTAAAAAAACTGACTAAAAAAACTGTGTCAAAAAGTCAAAATCAAAAGGGATAATTATTTCAAAAAAGAGGGGGAAATTCTTCCATTTCCTGCTAAAAACATATATAAGCATTTTTTTTCTTCTAACATTGTTAATGTATGCATTTCAGGTACTTCACATCTTTCAAACAATAACTAAAACTTGCATCACTTCACAATGTCTAACTCGAGAATGCAAACTCAAACTGAAGCTTCTGTAAAGGGTAAAGGTCGCTCGAAATCTATTAGCACTACTACAAAATAGGGCTATAATAACGCCCTTTTATTCAACAGTTTTACTTGCATTGCAATATCATAATTATTGCAACACTTAGAAAATTATTAATTTGAGTAGACTTTGACTTTGGAAAACATTGCTATAGAAAACCATTGTAACAGTTATATATTATGACTATTTTATTGCAACAGTTTTTAGTCTTTTAATATTTTGATGAGATATTGCAATAATTTTTAGTCTTTCAATATTTTGATGAGATATTACAACGGTTATTTTTTTATCAAGCATCGAAATCACGAGATCTAAGTCTTTTGGCTTCTATGAAGTTGAAGCAAGTATATATTTGTCTCCTCTATATATAGAAAGATAAAGAGAGAAATGACAAAGGGGTTCCTTTTATAAAGTTTGAGGAAACAACACAAAGAAGAAACTGTGGGGGTATTGGAAATGCATAGTGGTCCACTTTCAACTGGTCCCTGAATTCCTAAAGATAAAACTCTGCTCTGAACACCTTTTTCTGGCCCTGATAACTTGATAGATGTATTTTTTAACGGGAGAAGCATGCAACAGATGTGAATATAAAGTCCAAATATTTTGAACAAGAGCTTGCTAAGGGAATCACAATGAAAGATCTGCGACTTTGACTCAATCTTTAAGAAGCATCAAAACCTTTTGCTGAAGCAATTGGTAAAACAAATTTCCTAGAGAAGACTTATCAAGGAGCATGAGTTGATTCTTACTCCATTATTTAATAGTAGTTGTGGAGATAAAAATCAAGCTTACACTATGTTGCATGCCTCGTAAATCCACCTTAATGAACATTGATCTAACATTATTAAGATAAATACATCTAACAAAATAACTAACCATTTGTTTCATTCTTAACTGTTCCCCATTTTGTCAAAGAATCCCAAATTTTCAACATCCAATCTTAGATCTAGTCAGTAACAGATCAATAGTTGTAGTAAAGAAAAAAATTGGAAAATGAAACTCTCTACTGATGTGATCTCTAGAGCAACATTTGGTAGCAACTATGGTAGTAAAAATTTGGAAAGTGTTGGGAATGTATACACAACCACACATCATGCTTTATTGGTTTAAGGGGCTAAGTAATACAAGAATAACTTAAAAACAGTTCACCAAGTGTACTTGCAGTTTACAGAAAAACAGAGTACTACCTGTTGGTCTTCTCCAATAATCTAATGTACAAGGGATCTTGTGGTTGATCTTCAAGAACTTCTGACGATCCTTCAACATCTTGAGTTTGTGGTTCAGTAGGTGGTGGCTCATTAATCTTGCATGAAATAGAAACGGAAGGTCATTGCATGTATAAAGGCAAAAGGAAATAAAAAAATCAAAATCAGATATACATTCCCAATTTACGCACCAAGTCATCATAAATTCTTGCCCTAGATCTTGAACCATTTGCCGGCGTTTCAGTTTGGGCGAGCTTATAGATTCACTTAAAGCAAAATATCCAGATCATACATTTAGAAAATCATATACTCAGACCTAAATGTGAAATAGCACTAGCACATGTATACACATAAACAGTAATAAACTGAAATAACTAGTAGAATAATGTTAAATTGCTGCGGCTTTTTAATGGCCTATTGCTGCGGATTTCCACGCGCCGCAAATCATGGCGCGGTAATAGGTTGCGGTCAGAAAACCGCAGCAATAGGTCTGTATAGGTAAAAAAAATAAGAAACAAAAATTGCCAAAATTTTGGCAATTTTACAAAATAAACAAAAGAGGTATACAATTAAAAGGTCAAATATGCATATATACGGCCACAATCTTAACAGCACAATCAGGAACAAATCGAAACTCAAGCATCAAACAACAAACCACAAATTGTTTTTAAAATTACAACTAAATCAGACTTGGGGAGAAAAGAAAAAAAATTAAAGAAAAAAATAAAAGAAAATATGAAATGGAAAATTAAAGCAACAGACTTCACCATCATCATCATCGTTCGTTTCTAGGTCTTGTGGGCTGCGGGGAAGACCCACCTTGAACTCCACCGTTGGACTTAGTGGTTGCGGCTTCACAACGACGTTCACCAAGACGCGGCTATCGGTGGCTAAGCAGGCGTTCTCCACCAACTCGGTAAAGAAACCACGAAGGAGAGAAGATCTTGGTGACACCACTGCCCGAGGAGTGAGAGGGCCGCCACGAACTCGCGAGAACCACCACCAACTGTACCGGAAAATGAATGTTGTGAGTGTTAAGGAGTGAAAGGGAGAATGAGTGAGAGAGGGAGACCGAATGAGAGAGGCAGACCGACTGAAGACTGAAGACTGAAGACTGAAGAGAAACGAGAGGAGGGAGAAGTGAGAGAGGGAGAATATGAGTGAAGTAATAACAGCGCCCAATAAATTTTCGTGGCTATCAAACCCTAGCGCGTGTTTTTATAAATTAGTTGTTGGGCGACGCGCAATGCGCGCCGTCCCCCAAGGTGGAAAATTTGATAAAAAAACAATGGTGTAACTATTTAAGCCAAATCATTGTTGTTATCATTTATAATGTATTTGCGATATTCGAATTAATTTAAATGTAAGTAGTATATTGAATGTCAAGCTATATGCTAAGATATTTGATGCTTATACTCGCAATTTTGTACTTATATATAGTTGTTTGAAGGAGTAGATTAACATATATTTATATTTGTGCGTTACAAAATCAACAAGGGTATTTGCCAAGAACAAGCTAGAAGCCATGCGAGCCTTTATGTTCCTCTAAAACGCCCTTGGATCATTTTTATATAGAAATATATTACAACTTAACCATGCCTAATAGCAAAACGCATCAATAACAAAAGACGCTAGGCTAATCGTGAGCTAATAAGGGTTGCGTTTTTGGCCTGAACCGCAGCCCTTCTTTTCTATTGAAGGGCTGCTATGGAAAGGGCTGCTGGCCAAAAACGCAGCCCTTAGGGCTGTTTTGACCGCAGCCCTTCCTTATTTTTCCACTAGTGTGTTTTATTTGCGTTTGTTGTTTAAAATTTGTGTTTGTAATAAGGCCAAGAAATTACTCTTAAAGTATCTCCTAATGGACAGCTATTTAGAGTGTTTTTAGAAGCCTAATGAGTTCATTTTTTGCTGTAGAAAGGTTGCTTGTAACAGCTCATTAAATGAGCATTAATAGAGGCGTGATTTAAGCAGTTTTGTAACTCCTTTGTGGTTGTTCAATCATGGACGGTTTCAAGGGGTTTTGGCTTCCTTTTGCTTCTCCATTTCTCTATTTAAGGAGTGCTAATGATCAATAGAAGGGAGCTTTGTGATTTGATTAAAAAACTTTGTGTTTTAACCCTTAGACTTTGAGTGTGTCTCAAGTTCAAGAGTTCCCTTATTACTTTGAGTGTGTTCTTGAGTGATAAGAATAGGAGAGGTTGAGTGGGTCTTGCCTCTTCCCTAAAACCCCAAATCATTGAGTGTGTTCTTTTGATTTGGTTTTATCCTTGGTTTCTAGTGATTTTGAGTTCAATTATGAGTGTTCTTGTTCCCATAAGTTTAGATTCATTATCCAACTCTTTGGAGGGTGTATTGAGACTCACATCATCTGGTATCACAGCTTTGGCATGGATATCTTGAAGAAAAATCGAGTTTTGGAGAAGAAACAAAACTCCTAAATTCATCCAGTTTTTCAGTCGACCTTGAAGGGCTATTTCTCAGCCTTCAGGAGTCCAAATTGGGTGTTTCGTTTTTTGAATCTGGATAACTTTTTGTCTAGAATTTTCACATAAATGTTCAGATTTTTGTAAATTTTTTAGATATTAAACTGGGCACGTTTTTCGCAACTGCGCTAGAATGAAGCAAATCCAGCGCACTCAACTTCAAATGAAGATTTCTCCTTCGTCCGGAAAACTTTTAAGAAGTTTCTTTTTTTGATTCTGCTTAAAATTTCCTGAATTTTCATAATCTGTAAGGCTTTAAGAGTCTCAAGGCCGTTTACATTTTCTTTCTGCTGTTTGAATTTACGGGCAGATTTATCATTGTAATTGTAATAGTCTTGCAAAATACTGAGAAAAAATCATGGTTGGTGATGATATTGCTAAGATGTTACAGTAACTCAAAATTTGGAGAAATTGAAGAAAAAATCAGTGGAAAAAAAAGAGAGGAAAAAAGAAAGAATGTGGGAAGATATTTTCTTTGAAACTGGAAAGTTTGATGGTGCAAGATGTTCAAAATACCATGATTATGGGCATACATACCATTCCTGTCCTAATAAGTTTTATGTGTCTATGGATGATTATCAAAGTTTTGAGGAAGATGACAAAAAGAATAGGGTAATAAATCAAACACTTGAAATTGAAGTCATGGAAAAAGAAGTTAGGAAAGAAGAAAATTATTCGAAGTTGCTCTTGAAAAGACAAAAATAAAAGAAAAACAAGGGAAAGAAGACTATTTTCATGAACTTGCTTCTAAAGGAACTTATTTTCAAAAGAGATTTTTTATAAGCTCATATGATGTCACAAAATTTGATCCCTTTGAAGAAGATTTTCACGAGCAAGGTTCTAGTATTGGTGATGAACGTCTCACAAGTTCAAACATGGTTGCTTCAATGTATCCAAGTGATGTGGAAAGTGAACTTACTTTTTCTTTACCATTGCTAGAAAAGGTAGCTACAAAATAAAAGGAGCAAAGCACCTCTCTTGTGATTTGTAATTCATATGAAAATCTAGTGGATAATAATGGGACGGGAATGCTTTGGTTATTAAAGCCAGAGATGAGTATGGTACTACTTGTAATAACTCATCTCCTTTAAATGAGTTGTTAGGAGAGTACAAAGAAGTGATTCACAATGACATGCCCAAATGCCTCTCTCCTATAAGAGACATTGAGCATGGCATTGACTTGCTTGATTTAGTTCAAAGAGCACATTTGACCAACAAAGCTTCCCATAGGTATGACGTGGAGGAATGTAACAAACGAGAGAAGTCAGTGCATGAAATGAGTGATGACTTAGTCTTTTCCAAAACATACTCAAAGAGTGATGACTTAGTCTTTTCCAAAACATACTCAAAGAGTGATTACCATCCAACGAGAATTAGGGAAAGAGATAGGTGGAAAACGGTTGTCAAAATAAAACAAAGGTTGTATGACTGTATGGTGATGCTACTAGCCTCCTTTTATAAGAGGTTCAATAAGTACTTCACTACTTTCATGAATCCATTCACCGAATTGTTGAAGAAGGGAGATTTCGAACGGGGTGATACAACAAGACCTTTTGAGAATGTCAAGTTCCTCTTTTGAAATGTTCCTATGCTTGTTACGTTGATGAGTGTGAGTCATCCATTTCATTTGAGAGGTTTATCTCTTTGCTTGGATGATCCTAGTTTGAGGGCAAACTTTTTTAAAGAAAGGGGGAATGAACCAAATGTGAATCCATCAAAGCTTTCTTTGGCTCATAAACTAGTGGCCCTTGTATTAGAAGCTCTTAGATTCTCAAAATTTGCTAAACATGCATTACATGGGTCTATGAATGAAGCCCAACATGAAGCTACAGCAGCATGAGAGCAACAACGAGATGGCGTGAAGCATGGAGAAGGCCCAAGTTTTGTTTGGGCATGAGTTTTTGTTTTATTTGCTTTTGTTGTTTAAAATTTGTCTTTGTAATAAAGCCAAGAGATTACTCTTAAAGTATCTCCTAATGGACAGCTATTTAGAGTGTGTTTAGGAGCCTAATGAGTTCATTATTTGTTGTAGAAAGGTTGCTTGTAACAGCTCATTAAATGAGCATTATTAGAGGCGTGATTTAAGGAGTTTTGTAACTCCTTTGTGGTTGTTCAATCATGGACGGTTTCAAGGGGTTTTGGCTTCCTTTTACTGCTCCATTTCTCTATTTAAGGAGTGCTAATGATCAATAGAAGGGAGCTTTGTGATTTGATTAAAAAACTTTGTGTTTTAGCCCTTAAACTTTGAGTGTGTCTCAAGTTCAAGAGTTCCCTTATTACTTTGAGTGTGTTCTTGAGTGATAAGCTTAGGAGAGGTTGAGTGGGTCTTGCCTCTGGCCTAAAACCCCAAATCATTGAGTGTGTTCTTGTGATTTGGTTCTATCCTTGGTTTCGAGTGATTTTGAGTGTAATTGTGAGTCTTCTTGTTCCCACAAGTTTAGATTCATCATCCAACTCTTTGGAGGGTGTATTTAGACTCACATCAGGTGTGCAACCGGGTGGCAAATTAGCCAATACCTACATATTATTTCCCATTATTGAGTACAATTCATCATTCACGACTTCTTTCCAAATAGTCGAATCATGAGACTTCATAGCCTCACCAAACGTTCTAGGATCCTCCTCAACACTAAAACAATAAAGTGTTTTAGAACAAAGAGACTCCATTGACCCTTCCACTAAATAAAGTTGGAAATCCGGGCTAAAATCCTTCTCTTTCCTTGCTCTCTTACTTCTCCTAATTTCAGGAATAGGAGGAGTTTCATGATCTTCACTAGCATCAACAACCTCGTCTGAGGTACTAGGAAGATCAATATCAACGGTTGAACTTGTGCTTGGTAAGTCCCTTGGTCTAGTAATTGATGAAATCCGAGTCTTATCAAAGGTTGCATCCCTTGACTCAATCACTGTGTGTATTGAGACAAAATCATTATGCTCTATGACATAAAATTTATAAGATTTACTATGCTCCGCATAACCTATGGATATGCAATCAATTCCTTTTTCACCCAAGGCCTTTCTTTTCGGTTCCGGTAACCTTACAATTGCCCTACAACCCTAAACCCGAAGGTAGTTGAGATTAGACCGCCTACCAAGCTAGAGTTCATATGGTGTAACCTTGTTCCTTTTATTTGGAACCCTATTCAAGATATAGCAAGCCCTGAACATGGCTTCACCCCAAAACCCATTACTCAAACCCGAGATAGACAACATAGAGTTAACCATTTCTTTTTGGGTCCAATTCCGTTCCGCAATCCCATTTTGTTGTGGTGAATATGGAGCGTTTGGTTCTTATTTCCTATAAAGATGGTGTGCTATGAAAGTCACACAAATCACTATGCACTAATTCAAGCTTGTTTGATTTCCTTTCAACACTAGGAAAATGATTTCTAGTAATTTAAGATGCATGTTTTACACTTCTCTACATTCATGTCAACTTTAGGAATTAAACCATTTTTAGACATATCATGTAATCTACGATAATTAACATGACATAAACGATTGTGCCATAAAGAAGAAACATCCACCATGTAAATATAATTCATACTTTTATTATTAATAGATAGTTTAAACATATTATTACAAAAGTATCTTTATCCTACAAAGACACCCCCTTTACTTAAAATAAACTTATCGGTTTCAAACACCATTTTGAAACCGTACTTACTTAGTACACCTCCAGACATCAAGTTCTTCCTAACTTCGGGTACATACACAACTTCTCTTAAAGTCAAAGTCTTCCCGGAAGGGAGGAGTAACTCTACTTGGCCTATTCCTTTTGCCTTCACCGTAGAGTCATTTCCCATATACAAGACCGGCCTATCATCCAAAGCTTGATAAGATTTGAAGTAATGACGATCGTTACATACATGTCTTTTTGCCCAGGAGTCCACCCACCATGAATCATCATCCTGCACCACATTGATTTAAGAAATCATTGCAATAAAATTCATTTCTTCATTCAAAGAAACATCATGTGCTAACTAACCTTGATGGGGATCAACCGTAGGTTGATCCTTATCCTTGTCCTTCTTTTTTGCCAAAGAGGGACAATTCCTCTTCAAGTAATAACCACCACACCCCCAACAAGACATACCCTTACCTTTTTTCTTATCATTCCAGGGGTGATTTTTATTTCCATGGGTGTTTCTTGGACTTATTAGTCCCATTTGATTGCCTTTCTTACATCATGTTGGAAGGACACTAAGAACACTTTGAAACATAAGGAGTCCATGTCCTAGGTAGATTTGGGTGCCCATCTCTACATTGAGGAGGGTATCCTGTCTCAAGATGTCTCTACGGACCTAAAAAGTGGTTAGACACATCTTGAGACCGGATACCCTCCTCAATGCGGAGATGGGCACCCAAATCTACCAAGGACATGGACTCCTTATGTTTCAAAGTGTTCCTAGTGTCCTTCCAAGATGGGGGTAATTTGTCAATGAAGGATGCAACCAAAAATGATTCATCCATCAACATTCCTTGTTGTCTAATTTGGTTCAACATATGTTGAACCTCATGAAATTGTTCCATAACGAAACGACCATCAATCATCTTGTAAGAATTAAAATTGCTAACTATAAATTTCTTAGTTGATGCATCCTTCGCGATGTACTTGGATTCAAGAGCATCCAAAGTTCCTTGGCGCTCTCCACATTTTGATAGAGATCAAATAAAGTGTCCGACATCGCATTCAAGATATGGCCCGGCAAATGTAGTCATCATTCTCCCACTTTGTTCTCGTACGGGCCGCCTTCGGGGTTTAGGCTTTTCCTTCTTCCAGTAATGATGGCATCGGGGTTCTTAGAACATAAACAACATTCAATGTGGTTAACAGAAAATGAATCATCTTTTGCCAACGACGATATCCAACCCCTTCAAACTTTTCCAATTTCTGGAAATTCATAGTCATCTCTTTCAAGGAAGAAGCCATTACAAAAAGTTTTAAATTCTTGTAGATTGTTAGAAGTGTGTATGGATATTGTAAGAAACCGAATGGATCTTCCAAGCGCGTAGTGATACTCTTTCCTACAAGAATTTTACCGACCCACTATGTGATATAGGAAGAAGAAAACAATAGAGATCAGTTGATGACAAACTCGTTCACTACAACGTGTTTGAATGATGTGTTTCACCATGAATAAGGAGATAAATCTAGAAATAAATCTCCTAAAACAAGTATGTGAATGTTTTCCTAACCTGTTTCCATATGTGACATCCTCCTATATATACTATGGAAGAATTACAGAAGAAACAAATGAACGCATGCATCATATCACACGAAGAGACACACAAGGATTCATGAAGAATCGCGTCAGAATAGATTGGTGCGAGTGCACCATACAACTGGTGCGGGCGCACCAGTTCCTGCAGAACCAAAATCTCGAGGCAGAGAGTTTGGTGCGGGAGCACCGTTGTACGAGGTGCGGGCGCACCATGTAACTAGGTGCAGGCGCACCTAGGCCCCTGATCCGCTTCGTTCAATTTTCTTCCTCTTCATCACGTTTTATCAAACGCCATAACATCGAAACGTAATTTCATCACAAAAACCCAACGAACACATTTAACTATAAATGTTCCAACAAAGTTTATGCCAGTCAGTACTCTAGGACGGGATCGGTCAGGTTTTGTTCATCTGCGTCAGTTCACATTTGAATTACCGAATTGCCGGGTGCCGGACAGGTATGGGTCGTCCCATTTACAAGTCGATCCATTTCCGGGTTCGATCGCCCGTGGACATTTTTTAGCCGGGTTTGCGCATGTCGTATTTGGGTTTCATGTGCGCTTGGGTCGAGTCAAGTTTGCTCGTATTGAATTGCTTATGACCTTAGTTCGATCATTGTGAAGCATCGGGTCCATTCGCTATTGAATGTCAATTCGGCTTCGGTTCACTAGTAGAAAAAAAGCTAATTGCGGCGGTCATTGCTGCGGTTTTAGTCGCGCCGCAATTAAGTGCGCAGCAATAGGCAGTTACCCATTGCTGCAGTTTTTAACCGCAGCAATAGAGCAACCTATTGCTGCGGTTCCTACCTAAAACCGCAGCAATAGGTATATTTTTTAATATAAAGAAAATGAAGCCTATTGCTGCGGTTTTGGGTAGGACCCGCATCAATAGGTAGGTAAAAGACAAATTTATTTTTTTTGAAATTATGGCAATTATAAATCAACTCCAATAACAAAAGGCAACTTTTAACATTATAAATTCGTCTTTTTATCCATCATCCAAGCCTTTAGGTACTCAAATTAATTTAACTATTACCTGTTTTATCCCCCTTTTTGCCTACATTTCTCCTTGAATTATTACATTTTAAAAATTACGTACGAGGATACAGATCTCGATAAATCAACGCAGTGATCAGGTAGCATAACAAATAAAAAAGAAATGCAGAAAATCGAAAATAGTTCGTTCTAAACAAATTATATCGTTTCACAACTGAATAATATTAACTCTAACTATGATCGATCAACAACATTCAACATTCAGTGACATTATTCCAACAGATTAAACAGGTTTTAAATAAAAAAATACGAAAACATCAAGATTTCCAATAAAATTGGAAGCAGCAGAAAGAGAAAAACGAGAGAAACTTACATAGAGCGAGTTGAGTGAGAAAAACAAACGAAAAAATAAGGAAAAATGGATCAAAATACCCACAACTTTGGCCCATCCGCTTTTAATACCCCCAACTTTGAGTTATTTTTTAATACCCCTAACTATTGGGGAGATCCGCCAAAAATACACCCATTACCTAAAAGAACCGGTTTAGCAGGTTAAAATGTCACGTGTCATGCTCTTATTGGTTTTACTAAAAAAAATTTGTTTTTCTTTTTTATCACCCCATCTTACCATTTTCTACTCCCACCCTCCCCTTCCTCCCCCTCCTCAACCACCGGTCCCCCTCCCCTTCCTCTTTCTCCCTCCTCCCCCACCCCTTCCCACCGAGAAACCCCCTTCCTCACCCCCTCCCATTCACACCACCCCACGAATACCAACCCAACCACCCCCCACCCACCGCCACTTTCCCTCACCCCCCACGAATACCAACCCCAACGGGCCCAAGACCCATCACTTTTGGAGTTGAAAACAGAAGAATGCATCTCCAACGACAAAGAAGAAGATGAAACAATGAAGGACGACAACAAAGAAGAAGACGATGAAACAATGAAGGACGACAACAATTTTATTGGTGCGATAAATTAGATCTCGGTTTGAGTTTTTGTGTTTTTATTTTTTTATTTTAATTTTCATTCTCAATTAGATCCCAAACACCCATCACTTTTGGATGTTGAAAAAGAAGAATGCATCTCCAACAACAAAGAAGAAGATGAAACAATGAAGGACGACAACGATGAAGACATAATTTTTTGTAATTGTTCTGCAATTTTCTCTAATGTTCAGTTTTTTTATTTTTACGCAATGTTCAATTTTTCATTTTTTCGTTTTTTTGTAAGTTTCCCCCTTCCTCGTCGTTTATGGATGCTAATTTGTTTGGTTTGTGGACATAGTCAATCTGAGATATTTGGTTCGTTTTTGTATGTTTTTTGTTTGTGATGATAATTTAGGAAGTTGTGATTGCAGATTTAAGAAGTCGTCAAACTGAGATATGTGGGAGTAGTTTTAGGGTCTGGTGGGAGGGGGGGTTTTGACGGGGTGGTAGGGGGGGGGAGGCTGGGTGGTTGGGGGCCGCTGGGCGTAGGGGAGGGGGGCTGGCTGGGCGTAGAGGAGGGGTGGTAGTGGGGGTGAGGAAAAGTGGCGGTGGGTGGTTGGGGGGTGGGTGGGGTGGGGGGGGGGGGAGAGGGTGGCTGAAATGGTGGTGGGTGGGAGTAGAGTAGAAATTGAAAATAAGAATAAAAGATAAATAAAAAATAAAAAATAAAAAAAATTTATCTTGCTAACAGGCTACAAGTCACCTGGGTGCATTTTTGGCGGACCTCCCCAATAGTTGGTGGTATTAAAAAATAACTCAAAGTTGCGGGTATTAAAAGCGGACGGGCCAAAATTGGGGGTATTCTGATCTATTTTTCCAAAAAATAAATCTAAGAAAAATAAACTAGAAAACAAAGAAACTAAAATAAAAAAAATAAGAAACAAAAACGAAAAACAAACGAGATTGAAGATGAAGATCGGCGACCGACACCGAGATCTGGGCGACGGCGACCAACGCCGACATCTAGAGACGAGCCAAGAAAGACCGGCGAGGTCGATGATGACCGGCGAGATAAGCGAGACGATTTTGGTGATGCTGAGCGAGATCGATGCTGAGCAAGACGATTTCGGTTGCGAGGATTTGCTGTTGCGAGGATTTCTGACGACATGAGAGAAGACCGGCGAGATCGATGAAGACCGACGAGATGAGAGATGAGAGATGAGAGGATGAGAGGAGAGTGAGAGGATAGAAGGTGAGAGAGTGAGAAAACGGCTGAGAGAGTGAGAGAAGTAAAAGGTGAGAGAACCCTAAATGCCACTGGGCGTACGTGTTTTATTAAATCCTAAAGTCTATTGTTGCGGTTTTTTTGTAGGAACCGCAACAATAGATTAAAATATTATTAAAAGTATAATATCTTAATCTATTGCTGCGGTTTCGAGCCGAAACCACAACAATATAACTGGTCAAACAGTCAACCAAATTTGAAATTTTTTCCCGTTGACATCTATTGCTGCGGTTTTGGCTGGGAACCGCAGCAATAGGTGTATTTTCTATTTTACCTTTTCTTTTGATGTGGTTTATTGCTGCGTATGGGTAAAACCGCAACAATTCCACCGCAGCAATAAGCAAAAATTCTACTAGTGGTCAAACTCCGGATCGGGTCATTTTATATCATGTTGTTAACTTCTTTATCAACTAATTATCACTTATCAAATAGTTTCAATATCGAGTTATTATACATTGACTACTATAGAGGTATGATCAATTTTGTTTTTGTAATGGATTTTGTAGACTAATCATATTATTGAAAGTATTAATATCAACATATATATACATACTTGTGTGTGAGATAAATATATAGACAATAACGAAAAACTAATAAAAATACTATTTTGTTTACCGTGATGTTTAGTGTATTCTGTTAGTTAACTCGTGTTTGGACTAGTCAACTGCGTAAAACTACTCTAATATATAAATTATTAAAACGACTCTTGATATGTTCTAATATTATAACCAACGACAATTTAGATATGTTCTAATATTATACCCAATGAAAATAATATTCAAAATCCTAATTACCAATGATATTTTATAAGCCAAAAACATCTAATTGAATTGAAACAAGTTGTTATTATTAAATAAGATCAAGGAATGTATCAATGTAAGTCAATAAGCTAATTCAAGATAACAATACTCCATATAAGTTCATCATCTTTATGATGACAATATAACAAGTTGTCATTATTAACTCAATGAAGTTCATATAAGTTATATCGTTGCACTAGAAGTTCACTTAAATAGATATAATCAAACTATTACATAAAACACTATAAGAAGTCTAGCTTAAGAAGTAAATAACCATAGAATTGTAGAGCTAAAGGAGACATTGAATCTAATTATTTCAGTAACATAGTTTGTTATAACATATAGGGAGGTTTGTTAAATTACAATATCTTTTTGCATATTTACAAGATCTTAATCGACTAGATCTTATTGCTTATCTGCAAGATCTTGATGTGAAGCAAAATTTCGTATACTATAAGGTTTGTTATGACTTATATAAGTTCACTAATTAAGTGAATATAAGCAAAAATTTGAATATACTTTTTAAAACAAATTTAAATAACAACAATAATAATGAATGCAAAATGTAAAATTGATACAGTAAAGTGTAATTTTTTTATTTATCCGTTGATTATATAATGATAGATATGTAAATTCCAACAAAGAAAATATCATTTCATCCAAAACCGTTGATCAAAACAAACATATGGCTTAATCCTCATTGATACAATAACACTTCAATACAAGTATATTGTTATAATATAGTTCACGCAAATTACTATAATCAAAACATTAATTGAGCAAGTAAAAGTTGTATAAGCAATATTCCAACAAGTATAGTTTTATAAGCAATTACCTTAGAGCAATATAACTAGTATAACTATTTACCAATTAGCAATTCTGGTTATTACCCTATAAGGATTTAAGATAATTTTTCAAGTATATATTTATATGATTGATTTATTTGTTTTATGATATGAATTTTTGTTATTCCTTAATTAATTTACCGACAAATGAGACAATGAGATAATTGACATGAGCAATATATCGATTAAATAAATGATATAAATTATGAAAATTTTAATTACTACTATAAATAATTATATTATTTTTTGAAAATGGGGTTATAGGGTACGAGATTTTGGGTTTAGGAATTTGGAGCATGGGGTTTAGTTGTTTTGAATAATAATTTAGTAGGATTATTTGCTTTCTTAAGCCAATATCCAAAACCATCTAATGGGTGAAATCTAAATCGTTAGATCATCATAATTAATCAAGGGCACACAAGAAAACAAGACAAAACACACAGATCATTAATATTAACTGTTGGATAGCCATAAAAAACATTGAATCGTTAGATGATCTCATAACTTATCACCTTCTCCCTCATCTCTCTCCTCCAAACCCAAAAAACCTAACTCTTGCCGCTCCTCCCTTTCGTTCGGAAACCAATGTCTTTGCTAATTTTTGGATGTACCGTTCAAATATCGAAAAACCAAGAATCCCCAAAACTCTCATTTCAATCTCCCTCTTCCCTCGCTGGTCTCATTTCTCCTCCCTCAGTTGCCATCTCCGTCGTGCCCTCAGCTCACCGGATTTCCCCTTTGGTGCTTGCCACTACTATGTTCTCTCTCTTCCTCTTGTTGCCCTGCTCGTGTTTCTCTCTACTCTATTCATGTTAGTGCTATTGTACGTCGTTGCCGCACGTCGGTGCTGCTTTCCTTGCTGGTGATACGCCATATTGAACCCGATGTTGTTCTTTTCCCTTTGCTGAATTCGGAAACCAGGTTCAGGTATATAAGAAAAAAACTAATTTCGTTTGTTCCTCTTGCTTTCCTCGCCCACTCTTGATTTTCTTGGTTTATTGCCAAATTTCGTCTGACTTCTGCCCTGAAAAGAATAAATTTCAACCCAGATCTTCATCCTCACTTTTCCAGTTCTCGAAAATTTCTAGTGGATTTTAAATCCGAACGAATTTTTATTTTCATCTTCCCTCTTTCACCCACTCATTTTACTCCTCCTCTTTCGCCTCTCTCATCCTCCTAGCCCAGCTATCCGCCGCTGCAGCTCGCGCCGCCGAGCCTCCCTTCCTGCTTCTCTCTGTCGCTGTTATTGTTGTGGTTGTTGGAGGTGTTGTATTTCGATTGTATTTTTGTTATTTTATTTGTTGTTTTCTATGTATATTTGTTTTTTTGTTGTAATTTCGTTGTTAATTTCTATATTTATATTCAGCTGATAAGGTTTGTATTTCATTGTTAATTCTTAGTAATTTTTGATGTTATTTTCTTTGATTTTGTTGTTGTTATTTTTCTGTAATTTTGATTTTGATTTGATAATTAGTTAGTTAACTTAAGTGAGATTTGCTGGTTTATTTAAGTAAAGTTTTTGGTTAATTTAAGTAATTATTTTGGTTTGATTTTGATAGTGATAATAAGTCTAATAGATTTATGGTAGCTAATTAATACAAGAGTGAAAGAAACTCACTTGCCTCTCTTTCATAATATATCAATTATTATTTAGATTTTTATAAATTTATCAATTGCAATATTTTAAAATATCATGTTATCAAAAAATATAATTCTAAATAGTACCAACTTATAAATAGTTATTAGAGCTGTTCACGGACGGGACGACCCGCTAATCCCGCCCAACCCGGCCCGCTAATGTTGCGGGCTTGGACAACAAACTTTGAAAAAAATTTGTAAATGGGCGGGCCAAGCCCGGCCCGCTAATATTAATGGGCGGATATGGACAACCTCAAATATACCGCGGGCAAGCCCGCCCGGCCGGTTTATCATAATATCTATTTTCAATGAAATATAATTTTTTATCTAACTAATTTAGTGTCGATTTATCTTTTGGAATATATACTTTATTTGCACTAATATAGCTTTGGCAACACATAATTGTCTTTATTCTTACCTTTACTAACTTAATTTCTTAATAATTTATCGTCCTCTAACATTTTTGTTACGAATATTTTTAACTTTCTCTTTATCTTACGTTGTGATTATCAACTTTTTTTCTATTTTAACCAAAATTATGTTTTAATCTAAAAATATAAAAGGAAATTAACTAGAGTATTTGGAAAAAAAAAAATAAGTATTAATAGGCCCGTTAGGCCCGCGGGCAAGCCTGCCCGTTTATTAGGGCGGGTCATGGACAAGTAGTTAAGCCCGTATAAAAGGGCTTGGACTAGACATATTAGGCCCGTTGGACACATTTTTTTGGTTAGGCCCGGCCCGCAACCCGCCCAAGCCCGCAAATGATCACCTCTAATAATTATAAGGGAATGATATAGTATATATTTAGTAAAATAAAAAATTAATATATTTAAATGATTTTGTAGATATAGAACAATAATTGAATTTTAGTAATTTTGTTGCGTTTTAGTTGTCGAAATAATGGTTTGAAAAATTGGATCAAATCCGTCATATCTTATTTTATATGGTTGAAACAAATTCTAGTTGAATTCAGGTCGGTCATAAACAAATAGGATTGAATAGAGTACTTACTGGGCCTAATCGGGTTTTGAGTTGGGTTACAATCAGGTTCGGGTCTTGGATTACCGTGTTCAATCGGTAACGGGTTTGATAGCAGGTTTGTGCGGTCAGATCAGAATATGATCTTGCCGGGTACCGGTTAGGTCTGGTTGATCTCAGGTCGGGTTTCGGTCAGGTCTGGGGACTGAGCCTCACAGGTTGAACTAGGTTCAAGTCGATTCGGTATCAAATTGACCCATCTGTCAGGTCTATTTCTGACACCACTACCTGTATTTCAGTCTGACTTCACTTGATCCTTCACTCCGTTGGATTTCCTTCTATTTTAACATCCATTTTATTCCTTGTAACAACTGCTTCGTTCGATATATCACCATCATTTATGGTATTATAATACCCCTTGCTACGCTTGTAAGCTTGGTTGTTCCAAAGCTTTGATATTCTCTGATTCAATGAGGCGTTCATGGTTGATTATCTCTAATATGTAAGTATCATCCTTTTGTGAGAATAAGGGATTATATTCTTCTCTCTTACTTGAGTGTTCGTAATATTTCGCTAATCTTCATTCGAGTTGGTCATAAAATTTTGTGACTCTAAATTCTTACTAAAACTGATTTTGAGTGTAGAGTGTCGTGTTAACCTTCTAAAGAAACGAAATCTGTGTATATGATCTACAACTCTTTTGCATCAAATATCATTTTTAAGTCGATGGTATCTCATTGCCACAACATGATAATAATCACTAAAAGTAAGTTGAAGAACTTTAGACCCTCCCCCCCCCCAAAAAAAGGCCTTTCTCTCTCTAAAGTTTTTTCTCTGCCTTATCTCCTCAAAAGGCCTTTCCCCAAAACAAACTCTAGGAACTCGCCGGAGTTCCGGCGCCGCACACACCGCCGGCGTGTTCTCCGGCGAGTTCCTCTAGCTTTTTCTTTGCTTTTCGTTCTTCTTTGTCAGTGGTTTTCTTAGTTTTTTCGTTCTTCTAAGTCGGTGGTTTTCTTTGCTTTCCGTTGGTCTGGTTCGGTGGTCTATTGGTTTGGTCCGGTGGTCGCCGTCCCTTGTCGTGTCATCGTGTCTCCCTTCCCCCTCCCCTGTTCTTGGTAGCTTCACCCTTGTCGGTGTATTTCTAGCAGATCCCTCCCCCTCCCCGGGTGGTGCGTCGGGTTCCACATCTCCCTCCCCTATTTCTGTGTTGTTGGGCATCCCCCTTCCCCTCCCCCCGGTGTTGTGTTTTTGGGTTTACCCTACCCCCTCCCCCTCCCTAGGTTAGTGTTAGTCTTAGTTTGGGCTTCCCCTTCCCTCCCCCTCCCCCAGGTTAGTGTACCGTGGGCATCAGTTTGGGCGTCCCCTTCCCCCTCCCCGGTTAGTGTTGATTTTACCTTCCCCTTTTGTTGGTGGTTATCCGGCTATCCCCTTCCCCTAGTGCGTGTTGGAAATACGTTAAGTTGTTAAGTTTGTGGGCGTGTTAGTATGAGTTTTTTATTTGGTACAATAAGCTGCTTGATACTTTTGTTAATTGCTGGAGGTCGTTTTGATTTTGATGTTGGATCTGGTTTTAGTGATTGGTTAGGGTTTGCGTGGCAAGAATTTTCATGGATGGGGTCTGGTTTGTCCGATTTGGACAATCGGACGGTTCTTCGAGATCTAACTCTGGTTAGATTTCACTCTCGCTTGGTAATGATTTTATCAATCATTGCCTTGACAAAAAGAAATCTGAAGGCGGCTCCCCAATTTGTTAATTGGGTTTATAGCGCGTCAACTCATTTGAGCTTCTCATCAATGGAGAAGCCTGATATACCCTTTCAAAAGGGTATTGAGTCACAAAGGAATGTGACTCTTTTAGGAAATCTGGACGTAGAATCCCATGTGACAGAAGGTCAATGGGATTGGTCCTGTAGCGAGTTTCTATTCTCGCGGTTGCTTTGTTACCCCGTTCGTGAATTTAGCCTTCTCCTCTCACTCCGTTCGTCAGGGTTCTGGCACTCGTCTTCTACCAGCAGCAGAGTTTTTCTACAGTTAACCGTCATCTCAGTCCTCCAGCTCGAGCAGTTTTATCCTTGTTTAAGTTATTTATGCTTTTGTCATAGAGCGAGTATCGCTCAGTTTAGTTTCTTTGTGTTTGTAGGGTTGTATTAGCATTAGGCTGTACTTCCTTTTTAATTAATGCACATTTTCCCCGTTGTCAAAAAAAAAACATGATAATTATTTATTGGTTTTCATCTTTACGTAGGTTTAAGAATCTTTTGATTATTTCAACAGAAGAATTCCAAATTAAAGTAATACTGGTCATCTTGATTCGAGACCTAAATCATTCATTAACCCTTGCATCCCCTCGCTACGTTATCTAGCTAGGATTACTTCCAAAAAACACATATGAAAAAAATACTCCATCCGTCTCTTATTAGTTTATCAACTTCTTTGAACGCAGAGTTTTAGGAATATTGTATTTATATGGGTCCTAAAGAGGGTCCTAAAGAGAAATAAAGTATTAATTTATTATGGGTCAAGAGAGAGAAGGATAGTGGCAAATAGAAAAATGATGCTTTATGTAGAAGATAATAACACAAAACTAGTGGATCTATTTAAAAAAAAGAAAAAGAAAAGAAAAAGGTAAACTAATAAAAGACAACCAAAAAAAAGTAGGTAAACTAATAAGAGACGGATAGAGTAATATCATAAACCGATGTGGCAAATTGAGAAGTTGGGAAGCACCTTAAAAACAAGCATATGTCAAGTCCACGCATGTAGTTGGATTCCAATAAAAAAAAATTATAATGTACCTAACTTGTTTAGATAATTTAGTTAATAATTCTGCCAGTTATATGCCTTAATTTCAACCAAGTGCCACATTTTTCTTTTAGACAAAGCTATAATCTTTCCAGCAAAATAGCCGTCGGTATAGGAGGAGGTTCTAGTTCTTAAAATAAATGAATAAAACCACATCACGATATTCTGCAACCAACTGTATTCTTTGTTCTTTCTTCATTAAAAAGCATATATGTAAGAAAAAAAATCCCTCCCTCCATTATTGATAATACACAAACAACTAGGACGGTTTGTGTATTGGGTTGGTATAGTTTGGGATGTAACTCAAACCAAACTGCAAATATAAGGTTTGACATTTTTTCAATTTGCCCAGACCAACCCAAACCGCACCATGCGAAATGGTTTGGCATGGTGCGATTTGCGGTTTAACCATTTTTTCATCCGTGATATGAGTTTTGTAATATAAGAATTCAGATTTTTTTATCCGCGATAGGAGCAAAAGATATGTGAAAGACCTAAAAGAAGTGAATAAGGCCTATCCTAATCTAATCTTATGCCTTTTGTCTTGTGCATTTTGTTAAAAAATCAAAATAAACTTCATTTTTATTAAAAAAAAATCATCTAAATAGTTTTGCAGTTTACGATGTTGTTTGGTTTTACAATGATTCAAACTCAACCCAAACCGCAAACCGCGGTTTGCTTGAAATAACAAAACAAACCATAATTTTAAAACCGCAAAAAAACTGGTTGGATTGCGGTTTGGTACAGTCCAGACCACACTCTGACCTCCCTCCATTATTGAAAATACTACTAACAACTCATTTATAAACTACTACAAATCTGTATATCTGATGTATGCATATGAATGCATACTCCTGAAATAAACTACCACAAAAATTGCCATCAAAATACCACTATTCACATATATGATATACAAAAAAAAATTGAATGAACTTGGTTCACAATAACTTATTGTGTACTGAAAACCATATGATGTAGATAGTTTTTGTTTGATATAATGAGTTTCTGCATGATATAATCACCTTTTATATAGTCAGATTTTGTACAATATAGTTAATTTTCTAATATATTCAGTTTTCGTATGACATAGTCGGTTTCTTTTCTAATATAGTCAGTCTTTGTGTGATAAAGTTAGTTTGGGTGCACAATAAATTATTGTGAATCCAGTCCACCCAAAACTTTTTGTATGATATACTACCTCGGTCTTTATTTGTATTTAAATATTATTTTCTTTAGACAACAAAAAGTTAGACAGAAGTACTATAAAAGTTAGACAAAAGTATTAGAAAATAAACAAAGAAGTTTCAAAAGTAGGAGAGAGTGTGCAAAAATTGCATTTACCTCAATATCAGATACTCCCTCCATCTACATTTACTTGTTACATCTCATTTACTTTTCAAGATGTTTTTTAATCGTGAATATTTCTTATTCCATTCAAGTAAAAATTTGACGTTACGAATCTACCCATTATGACGAATGTAACAAAACCATACACGACTATATTTTTTAACTTATAAGAAAAACAAAACAATCGGTCAAAGCTGATATTTTGCTTTCCTAAAGAAATACAACACCAAGTAAATATAACCACAAGGAGTATAAATTAGACAAAGCTCTCATTATTATCTTTTTGGAACAACAAAAAGTAAGACAAAAGTACCAAAAAATAAAACAAAACTACTAGAAACTAATGTACTCCCTCAGTTTCTTTTTAATCTATATACTTTCCTTTTTGGTCTATTTCTTTTTAATTTTTACATTGTTACTTTTTCTATTTTTGGTAACATGTCACATCTACTTTCTCCTATTTTTTCACCCATGTCATCCACTTTTTAATATTTTAACCTACTTTTCAGTTTATCTCTCCACATTTTCAGTATGTTTCTCATACTTTTGTACTTCATCTTTAGTTTTCCCTCACAGTGAAGTGAGTAAATTAAAAAGAAATGGAGGGAGTAAGAGAGAAGATAGTACAAAAATTACATTTACATTAATTTCAGATATATACTTGTATAGTTGTATTAATTAGATAAAGCTCCTAATCATGATTAATGTAAATATAAAAAAACGGTTTTTTCCCCAAATACCCCCGACAAATCACGAAATTCACCACATACCCTCAATGTTTCAGATATTCACCATATACCCTTGAGTTTTCTAAAATGTTCACCAAATACCCTTTTTCTAATGGACGTTAACTTGCCGTCATCTTTATTTACCATTTTGCCATTAATAACCCCTAACCCTAAAATCTAAACCCTAATCCCTAAAATCTAATCTAAACTCTAACCCTAAAATCTAAACCCTAACCCACCCCCTCACCCTCCCCTCCACCGGCCCCCCCACCCCCCCCCTCTCCTCCACCGCCCCCACGCCTCCCCCTCCCCCTCCACCACCGCCCCCCCCTCCACTCCACCCCGAAGCCTCCCTCCCCACCACCCCGAAGCCTCCCCTCCCCACCACCCCGAAGCCCCCCCTCCCCATCCCCTTCCCCTGTTTGAATCGCACAACCCCCTCCACCTCCCCCTCCCCTTCCCCGCCGAATTGAAAGCCCTCCCCCCTCCCCCGCAATCGCGCAACCCCCCCCCCCTCCCCTTCGAATTTTGAATTTTTTTTTCGAAAATGGGTTTGTCGAAAATGGGTTGTGGGTCCGAAGGGGGGGGGGGTTTGGGTCTGTCGAAAATGGGTTTTTCGATTTCGGATGGGTTAGCGAGGGAGGGGTTGTGGGGCGAGGGGGTGCGAGGGGGGGTTGCGGGGCGGGGGTTGCGAGGGGGGGGGAGGGGGTTGCGGGTCTAAAAGGGATGGGGGGGGGGGGGTTGCGAAGGAGGAGGGGGGCCGGGGGCTGCGGGGTGGTGGGGGTAGGTGGGGCCGAGGTGGTGGGGCGGTGAGGGGTTGGGGTGGGGTGGATGGGAGGGGGTGGGGAAAGGGGTAGGGTGGGGGCTGGGCTGGGGTGGGGTGGAGGGGAGGGGTAGGTTTGGGTTAGGGATTAGTGTTTAGATTAGGGTTAGAGATTAGGTTTTAGATTAGGGTTTAGATTAGGGTTAGGGATTAGGTTTAGAAGTTAGGGTTAGGGGTTAATAATGGCAATATCGTAAATAAAGCTAACGGTGACTTAACGTCCATTTAAAAAAGGGTATATGGTGTACAGTTTTGAAAACTCAGGGGTATATGGTGAATTTCGCGATTTGTCGGGGGTATTTGGTGAAAAAACCGTAAAAAAATAATAATCTCTCTCCTCCATTTTCATTAACAGATTACACCCCCGAGAATCTCGGCCTTGTTTCTGATAACATCACAATCCCATCATAATTCATCCCCATCGCTTCTATTCTCATCCCCACTAAACCCACGACCCCACCATGTGCTCCTTCTTCTTCTTCTCTTCTCCTCCTATTCTCTCTCCTCATCACCTCTCTCCTTTTCTTCCTTGTTAATGGCAGAAACGACGGCGTCCTCCACCCACCAGGTGGACCCACAACCTCCACATCCACCTCCCATGGACGCCGACCTTGCTGAGAATCTCCACCTCGTAATATCCGATGTCGTCAGAATCTCTTCTAACGGAAAATTCTCTGATTTATTTAAGAAGGATTGTACTGATCTTGGTCGTCGGGTCTCTCTTTTATCCCATTTAGTTGATGAGATCCGTGATTCTTCCTTGTCGCAGACTTTGCCTTCTTCTTCTTCATCTTCCTCTTCAACCTCTTCTTCTTCCTGTTTCTTCGATTTGTTTGTTGCTCTTCAGGATTCTAAGAGGCTTCTTTTAGCTGCCTCCAGCATCGATCCTAATGAAGTAAGTTTAGATCTATTCCACTTTTCGCTTTATTGATGTAAAAATGTATATAAGCAAATTCAATTTTGTTTTTTTTTGTTGTTGCAAATGAGCATCTAAATGTAGTGATGTAGATGGGATTTGATCCCACGTCTTAGGTACCACTCCCACAAGAATTTATTAACTAAACTAGATAACATCCACTAATCAATTCAATTTGTGATTGCTTTAAAGATTATTTAACACTTGGGTCATCATTTATGTTGTTTTATTTGCATTATTTTTATTTTTTTAGTATGAAGCTGCAAAAATATTGTTATTACTGAAGTTTACTCAATTCCAGCCTTTTATTTACATTAATTGTGAATGTACTTGGGTTACCATGAACTGATAGAATTGTCTTTTAAGTGTGTTATCCTGGATATTCTGCCTGTATTTGGCGAAAGTGAAGTACTTTTGTCCACACCCAGGAAGGATCTCTGAACTTTATGATGGTAATTTTGGTGAAACGAAGATTTTGTGTAATAAAAGCAAGCAATTTTCGAAGAAGGATTTAACTTCCCATGCTTTCTTAATTGTGAGAATTTTTGGTTTTGTTTTCATGTCAGCTTACATATTCTTGAATCAATATTATTACTCTGCCGTAGTATTTGTTGTATGTTTGTTGTTGCACATTCTCTAATGCACATCTTTGACTGTTAATATCTTTAATTAGGTATGAGTAAAAGTTATAAAAAGTTAAGATTCTATAACAGTAACTACAATTTGGAAAGTATTCAACAAGATCCCACATGCGCCTATTCCAAGTGAGTAAGATAAAAAAACTACTAAGAGATAGATAGTACAACTATTGAGATTGTCTCGTAGTCTGTGGATTCCCTTATTGCAACTTTGTTTTGGATCGCTGGTATTTTTAATTACCTTTTCATCTAAATTTGTAGTACGAGTTTTACTGAACATAATTCTTCTTTATTTAAGGATGGTGCTACCAAGAGAGTTTCTTTTCAGTTTCAGTGTGTGACGTGGAAACTGGAAAAAGCTTTAGGGATCATTCCATATGATCAGTTTGGTGTCTCAGAGGAGGTTCAGGAGCAGGTAAAAAGCCGTTCTCAATATGCTTTTTGTTCATGTTTTTGCAAAATGATCTTGGGGTTTGACGTGATCTTCTCTTATAGGTTGAATTGGTAAGATCACAGCTGAAAAGAGCTACGGAAAGATACGGCCCTCTCACTTCTAGCAAAATAAGTCGTGTCTT
Source organism: Beta corolliflora (assembly GCA_947648045.1). Lineage (NCBI taxonomy): Eukaryota > Viridiplantae > Streptophyta > Magnoliopsida > Caryophyllales > Amaranthaceae > Beta > Beta corolliflora. The sequence continues at coordinate 763,065 of CANSZD010000554.1, forward strand.
ATCTCAGCCTCTACTTAATGAACTGGAGCTGCTGCAATCAGGCAACAAAGGTTTCGGATGTTTGCATTTAGGTAATATAGGTAATATTGATCATGAAGTCAAGCGGAAGGTCAAGAATGGCGCCCCACAGGGTAATACCTCAACGAGTGATTCCCATGATATCTCACAGAGATTGGATGCTTCTACGATGCCAGCAGCAATTTGTGCATCTAATGGTGCTGAAACGGTAGATGATTCCACTGGTACTGATGAAAGTCAAGAAGAAAGCAGGAAACCTGACTCTGTGCCGATTCCTGAAGATTTCCTGTGCTCGATTTCTCTTGAGATTATGAGAGATCCTGTTATTGTGGCTACAGGGCAGGTATTTTGTTTTTGCTGTGAAATCTAACTCAACGTGTTGCAGCTTTGATATTGAGATTAAAAAGAAAAACAAATATTTATCAAGAGACAAATGACAAACATAACATCCTTAAGTAGCATCTTGATTTGCAAAGCCACTCATAATATATTTATTAGTTATTTTATAAAAAAAGGTATGAAAGTACCCCTAAATGCTTTTTTCATCTGCGTAAAGCCACCTACAACTTCTTTCTGTCACTCACGGGCTATTTTCCATATTAATTCTCAATCGAATGGCTACTTATTCATAGCACAATACCACAACCTCCATTATCCACCACCCGAGAACCTTCTGTGTTGCTGCTCTTCATAGCTGACTGTCCAAGTGTCGGATAAGACCATCACACCCGAGATTTAGAGTCACATATATCACATTTTTTTGTCATGATTGAAATGCGGAGCTTGCTGGTAGATTTGGTGCGATTCCTTGACCATGGATTATTTTTTCGTAATGAGTAATTTTCATATGATTTCAAGCTTTAACCAGTTCTACGAGCATTACATAATGGCTTCCATTTAGTAAGGAGCCAGCAATTATCCATCATTCTTGGAGATCAAACTTAGCCAATGAAAGAAGTTGGCACAACCAAAAACTAGGTGGTAGTTGACTTAGGAGAAGCAGGGTGAATGGACTTGATTGTGATGACAATGCCTGGTTGACTTAGGAGAAGCAGGGTGAATGGACTAGATTGTGATGACAATGCCTGAATGGTGATGAAGGCATCTATGCACAACTTAGCAGCAAGCAGTTGGAGAGTAAGAGAGTTGGTGGAGTGGTAGTGATGGCAGGTCACGTGGTCCTTTATTGTTGTGGTGGTTGAGTATTCCCCCCCTCCCCCCCTTGATTGTTACCTAATATGATGAGGGGTTATTTATATACTTTCATTAATCATAACGTTCAAGAGATTAATTTTGAAAAAAAGAAATTGATAATGAGTAAAATTTGTCAAATTTATCAGAGAATTGATGGAGAGCTATCAAGTAGACAGAATAGTAGCATTACTCAAGAGTGATTCCTTGCTATATTATTTAATAAAGAAATTATTTAGGGCTGGTTTGTTAATTGAGATCCTACTTAATGATATTTTTTATTAGTTCCGCTGTTTATTTTGCCATGGTTCTCATGCTTGCCTAGGTAATTCAAAGATGTATAATCAATTATTAGGCATGCCACAAGTTCTTCATGCCTTGTGTTGGTAAATCATGATCGAAAAGAGGGCAGAGGTTTTCAGAAGCCCTCCACCTCTTTCATTTCCACGGGTTTGAACGGAAACTTATGAGACTTTTCAGATGCCTCCTTCCCTCCATCCCCGTGCTCGTTTATTTTGAATGGGGAATGGACCCAATTACCCGTGTCCTTAACTTTTCCTCTTCTAATAATTTCCTCCAAACGCATTTCTGTGAGAAGATTTTGTGAGGAGCTTCTGTTAAAAACCTGGCTTTTATCTTACCGGCCTTTTGATTATGTTTATTTTATTTGCAGACTTATGAGCGATCTTACATACAAAGATGGATTGATTCCGGCAATATGACGTGTCCGAAAACTCAGCAAAAGCTCCAGCACTTCACTCTGACACCTAATTATGTCTTAAGAAGCTTGATATACCAATGGTGTGCTAAGCACAACATTGAGCAGCCAACTGCCTTAATGACTGGTAAAATAAAGAAGAGTGATGGATCATTCCGTGATGTAAGCGGAGATATTGCAGCAATTCAGGCCCTTGTGCGTAAGCTGACTAGCAGGTCAGTGGAGGATCGCAGAACCGCAGTGACAGAAATCCGGTCCCTTTCCAAAAGAAGTACAGACAACAGGATACTGATAGCTGAAGCGGGAGCTATCCCTGTGCTGGTAAACCTATTAACATGTGATGATGTACTAACCCAAGAGAATGCAGTTACATCCATTCTCAACCTCTCTATTTATGAAAATAACAAGGAACTAATAATGCTTGCGGGGGCAATCCCGTCCATCGTTCAAGTCCTTCGTAACGGGACCATGGAAGCGAGGGAAAATGCAGCGGCTACCCTTTTTAGCTTGTCGCTTGCAGATGAAAACAAAATAATAATTGGTGCTTCCGGAGCAATACCAGCATTGGTAGAACTGCTCCAAAGTGGAAGCCCTAGAGGAAAGAAAGATGCTGCTACAGCACTTTTTAATTTGTGCATATATCAGGGTAATAAAGGCAGGGCTGTCAGAGCTGGGATCATTGCAGCATTGATGAAGATGCTAACAGAATCCAATGGTACCATGGTCGATGAGGCTTTGACAATTCTTTCTGTCCTCGCTGGTCACCAGGAGGCAAAGATTGCCATCGTTCAGGCATGCACTATACCGGTTTTGATTGATCTTCTGAGAACTGGTCTCCCGAGGAACAAGGAGAATGCTGCAGCTATTCTGCTTGCGTTATGTAAGAGAGATTCGGAGAATCTTGCCTGTTTAAGTAGGCTAGGTGCTGCCATTCCTTTAACAGAGATTACTAAGAGTGGTACGGAGAGAGCGAAGAGGAAAGCCACTTCATTATTGGAGTTGCTCAGAAAGCTGCAACAACAGCATTAAGGTTGTGTTGTTTCTTTTTTCACCCTCTTTTTGTTACTTTTATTTATTGTTTGTCCATTGTTACATGAGAATGAAAACCCATTCTCATTACTAATGTATTTTTTATCTACTCTTTTTTTATTTTTTATTTTTTACTTGGTGAAGGTGTGAAGGAAATTCAATTCATCTGTTATTTTGTAATCAATTCTTATACGAAGCTATTGCTTTCATCTCTTAATCAATATATTGTAGATGCATCTTTTGATAGTCTGTCTATATTATTTTGTGTACCTTTACTAAGCCATTCGATGAACTTGTAATTTTCGATCGGAAGGGGTCAATCTTTTAGGGACAAATATATAAAAACTGGGGCATTATAAGTTTTTAATATTGTTTGATTTTAAATTTCACTTCTTTTCAAGTTTATAAATTCAAATCTTATCTAGTCGCTGTACGGTTTTACGGGCTGAAAATGTGGGAGGCTGGCAGCTGCAAAGACTAGTTGAAATTGGTCAGGAAATAGTCTTTTTTGAGCTAATAGTCTAGATGGATGAAATGGCTTGCATTCATATTCTAAAGGGTGAAGATCACAAACATGGTGAGTGCATTCATATCATAATTTTTGTCAAGAGCTTGTGGCTAAGACGGATTGGGTGTTAGGATTTATACATTGTTATAGAAAGTGAAACAGAGCTGCTAATTGGCTTGTAAACAAGGAAGTGGAGCAAGCTATTGGGATTATCTTTCATTGTGACCACTCGGATCTTGGTACAATTTGAGATGATGATTTAATAGGTGTAGGCGTGTAGCTATGCCACAAGTTATTTTTTTTTAAAGAGGAAAGAAACAAACTAGGGAGGCTGCCAGGAACAGGGCCACCCTAAAGCATCATTTTGGATGATTATAGAGAAAGGGAAATCAGGAACATCAAACCAGTAGGTAAGATTTGCCGTCGTGTGACCCCCTATGAGCCAACCAATCCGCAACAGCATTAGCCTCTCGAAACACGTGCCAAATTTGAACATCTTCAAACCTCTTCAAATCTTCACCTGCATCTAAAATAATAGCATTAATAGTGGAAGGAATCTTCCAAATGTTTTTGATAGACTGAATCACACCTAAATTATCACCCTCAATTACTATGTTTTTTAAACCCAAAGAATTGGCCCCTCTGATTCCTTCTCTCAACCCTCTCGTTTCGGCTACAAGAATGGAAGCCGAACTATCTAGAGCCCCTGCGCCACAAAGTAAAACTTTCCATTGAGCATCCCGAATAACAAACTGATAAAATTAAATCAAGATGTTATTTTCATTCATCAAAAATTATATTTATACAATCTAAGGACAAAGTCCTAAATCACATTGAACTCATAAATAAAGTCCTATTTCCTTCCTAACACCCCCCTCAAGTTGGAGCATGTAAATCACGAATGCCCAACTTGTACAACAAAAATTCAAACTGAGTCCTACCAAGAGCTTTAGTAAAAATGTCTGCCAACTGAAATTTGGTAGGAACATAAGAAGGAGTAACAAGCCCCTCAGTCACTGCATCACGAACAAAGTGACAATCAGCTTCAATATGTTTAGTGCGCTCATGAAAGACTTGGCTATATACAAAGCCGACTGACTATCACAATATAACCGCATCCCTGCAGGACGTTGAACTCCAAGATCACCCAATAATTGTTTGAGCCATTTTAATTCATAAACTATAGCAGCCATAGAACGATATTCTGCTTCTGCAGAGGAACGAGATACTGTAGGCTGCTTCTTAGTCTTCACTAGTAGAATAAATGCTTATTGCTGCGGTGGTATTGCTGCGGTTTTACCCATACGCAGCAATATATCACGACAAAAGAAAAGGTAAAATATAAAATAACCATATTGCTGCGGTTTTTATTAAAAACCGCAGCAATATGGTTCCAACGGCATATTTTTCCAAAAAGTTGACCATTTGACCAACCATATTGCTGCTTTTTCTAGAGAAAACAGCAGCAATATAGTTTCAACGTATTTTTTTTAAAAAAGTGGAATATTTTTTTCCAGATAGATATTAATATATTAAAATAATATATTTTTAATATTATTTTAATATATTGCTTGCGGTTTCGTCGAAAACCGCAGCAATATTTTTCAAAAACTGGAATATTTAATTCCAGATCTGGGGCAGAGATATTGCTGCGGTTTTACGTCAGAAACCGCAGCAATATATTAAAATAATATTAAAAATATATTATTTTAATATATTGCTGGTTTCGACGTAAAACCGCAAAGAATATCTCGTGCCAGATCTGGGAAGAAAAACACGCGTGTTTTTTTTTTTGCTTCACTATTTCTCTCGACTCTCTCTCTCTACTCTCACTCTCTCTCTCTCTCTACTCTCACACTCTCTCACTCTCTTACAATTTCCGGCGAAAAGGTTCCATTTTCCGGCGACAACGTTTCGGTTTCCGGCGACAACGTTTCGGTTTCCGGCGACAAGGGTCACATTACCCGTTTTTCCAGCGGTTTTCGGCCCTCTTTGGTGCGGTTTTCGGTCGGTTTTCGCCCCTCTTTGGTGCGGTTTTCGTCCCTCTTTGGTACGGTTTTCACCACCACCGACGGGTTTTCGGCCTTCTTTTCCACCGACGGGTCTTCGCCCCACTCCTCTACTCCTCGTTCACACGCCGCCGCGCCACCTTCCCCTTGTCATAAAAGGTTAGTTTTTCATTATTTCTTATTAATTTTCAATTTTATTTTTTAATAGTGCTTTAATAAAAAATTTGGCTTAAATAGTAGTTAAAAATGCTCAATATAATATATATATATATATATATGATTAGTTATAAGATTTAAGGATTAAAAACTAATTTTGTGATGATTTTGCTTAAGTTTTTGTATGCCCTAGAATGTTATACGGGATTGTTTTTGCATAAGTTTGGTGAATTATTTGAAGTGATATGTATAATGGGATTATTTTTGCAATGCCTTCATATTAATAGACTCACCAATGGAAAAGGGATGGGAAATCTAAGGCATGGTTTGGTATTTGTTGTTTGGTGATGACTTGAAATCGCTTAAATGCGATTGTTTGTATGTATAATGCGATTGTTTTTGCAATGCCTTCATATTGATAGACTCACCAATGGGAGGGGAAGGGAAATCTAAGGAATGGTTTGGTATTTGTTGTTTGGTGATGACTTGGAATCGGTTGAATGCGATTGTTTTTATGTACATCATAATGCCTAGATACCCGTTCAAGACTTACTCATTAGGAGTAAGTCTTGAATAGTCCCCGTTTTGGGACTGTTCTTAAACGTCACATCTCACTTAGGTAGTGAATGTGTGTTGATTCTTTGATTCTAAGTGAAATACGGTTAATCATTTCCCTAATTTGTTCTCCGGGTGCATATAAGATAAGCAATTATCTTCATCGTGTACTTGGAGAACTGAAGGGAAATGCTGCCGAATTTTACTTAGCATCAAAGATGATACATGCATTCACTAGTGGGATGGGACGTTTAAGGATGGGTTAGGTTGGAGTGATAAGGACCCAATGGAAGCATGCATTGAATATTAGTTTGATGTGTTATATTTATGTGAATTTTTTAATTGATAATAATTTTTTATGTATGTATATATGTGTGGGGGTTTTTAGAAATGGATCGAAGTTGGATGTATGGAAAGCGGAATACGTTGGAGTTCGTACAAGGTGTGAATGAGTTTTGTAAACGTGCTGTAGAGCATCAACAGCTTACTTGCGAGGATGAGATATATTGTCCATGTGTTGATTGCTACAATGTGAATACGATTTCTGATATTAGGTTAATAAGAGATCATATTATTCGTCGAGGATTTAGAGCTGAGTATTATATTTGGTTATGGCATGGTGAGAAGGGAAAATATACTCAGAATAGGGTTATTGTTGATGATGGCACTAGTAACTCATTAGAGATTGATATGTCAAATGTTGGGGCTGAGAATGAAGTTGTGATTGAAGATCATGTTAGGATTGAAGGTGGTGATGTTGTAGGTAATGAAAATGACCACTGAGATAATAGTGACACTGAGGATGAAGAGTTTGGTGATGATCGATTAGGTGAGATGTTGGAAGGGGCCCGTGACCATTTTAATGAGCGGCCACGAGTGTTTGACAGTTTGTATAGGTTAGTTAATGTTAATTTTCTTTGCTTTAACGATTATAATTTAGTGCAACTTGTACCAACCAACATTATCGTATTGACTTGGATTTCATGATATATATATATATATATATATATATATATATATATATATATATATATATATATATATATATATATATATATATATATATATATATATATATATGTTGGATTTCATGATATCTATGTTGGATTGAATCGTATTTATTTCTTGTTAAACTTGGAATTTGGATTGTGCGTGGAAGTTGGATGGATGTTGGATGAATTTTGGATTAGATGTTGTTTGTTGGATGAATTATGGATGTTGGATAAATTTTGGATGATGGATGGATGTTGGATAAATTTTGGATGATGGATGGATGTTGGATAAATTTTGGATGATGGATGGATGGTTGTCTAATATAATATTGTACAGGTTAACTCCCAATTATGGGTTTATCCAATTTACAAACGGAGCTCTGTCGAAATTTATGCAGAAAATATTCTGCTTGCTGCATCCTGCTTGCTGCATTCTGCTTCTTGCATGAGGTTGGTGGAACATACGTTAATATAAAATAATTTTTTTTTTTAAAAAAAATGCAGTATATTGCTGCGGTTTCTGAGACAAACCGCAGCAATATACTGTTTTTTTTATAATAAAAAATACATATTGCTGCGGTTTGTCTCAGAAACCGCAGCAATGTGTATTTTTTATTATAAAAAAAACAGTATATTGCTGCGGTTTGTCTCAGAAACCGCAGCAATATACTGCATTTTTATAATAAAAAATATATATATTGCTGCGGTTTGTCACAGAAACCGCAGCAATACGGTTTATTTAAATAATAAAAAATGTACATATTGCTGCGGTTTTGCCCAGAAACCGCAGCAATATGTTTTAATATTGCTGCGGTTTAAAACCGCAGCAATATTTTAATTACCTATTGCTGCGCCCTTAATTGCTGCGCGGTCAAAACCGCCGCAATAGGCCACTTAATGACCGCAGCAATAAGCATTTATTCTACTAGTATGCTTCTAAGAAATTGGAGAATATCCCAGCAGAACAAACTAGCCACTCAGGGATCGTCTAGTAATAGGACAACTAGCCCAATCAGAATCACACCACCCTTCTAGGCGGAGATCACGATCTGAACGAAATAAAATGCCCTACCTGAATTTTTTTTTCAAATATCTGACAACTCTCAGAGCTGCCTCCCAATGCACTACTTTTGGTGCATGCATAAACTGTGACAAAATATGAACAGAATATACCAAATCAGGTCTAGTAACAGCAAGATAAATCAATCTGCCCATCAAGCGACGATACTGCTATGCGTTGTCCATTAATGGACCATCAGCCAAAGCGAGCTGATGATGCTGCTCCATAGGAAAGTCTGCAGGTTTAGCACCCAACAATCCACACTCAGAAATAATGTCCATAGCATATTTTCGTTGACTCATAAATATTCCCTGAGGACCTGTGGCAACTTCCAAGCCTAGGAAATATTTCAGAACACCCAAATCTTTCATCTTAAAACATTTTCCAAGATAAGTTTTGAAGTTCAGCAAAGCTCTTTGATCATTCCCTGCAATAATCATATCATCAATATAGATAAGCACATTCAGCTGAATTTTCTTCCTTGTCAAGGTGAACAAGGAATAATCAGAATACGACTACTTATATTATTTATTTGATTAGAAATTATAGATTTTCTAGTATATAGAAATACGCGTTTGAGCTAGTATTTTTATTTAATCGATTTGAACACGTTTGGACCGTGCACACAACTTTTTAATGTGAAGTTTTGAGCTCCTAAAAGCTGTCCACAAATGCATAATATCGGAAGTAATGGAGAGGCTTTTGAACACCTTGTAGCCCCCACTTTAATTCCAAATTTAAGTCCCATTATTCTAGCTCTTTTAGCCTCCTTTTATTACCTATTTACTGGTGGAAAACTAATCAGAAAAATCAGTCCAACTTTCTATTCTATTAGACCATTTGAAGAGAGAAAGGGAGAGGAAAGTTCATCCCGGTTTTTCCTGCCACACCTTCACGAAAATGACTATATCTGGAGATTAAATCGTTGGATCGTCCTGAAATTTGGATAGCATGTTGAGGACGTATGGAACGTTACTTTGACAGGAGCGATTTGACATACGAGCTTTAGATCGTCGGAAATCGTGGTCGGAATAGAACAGTACATAATGGAAATGCAAGCAATTGGAGGTCTTCAAAGATAACTAATGGTTTTCCTAGATCGATTAGAATTCGTATAAGGATTACATTAGTTTTAATACTTAGGTTGGGGAAATTTTCTTGTGTTATGTGATTGTTTTACTTGAGATACATGAAGGTGTGTTTGGTGGATTATCTAATAATATGGTTGTGTTAGAAATATTGTGGAGTCAAAGGTTCCATTATTTTGATCATGATGATATGCTTGTTGAACTAGTTTAAGTTATGCGTGATATTCTTGATTTCCTATTACTTAAATCATAAAGTGTGTGGTTGCCAACATATGGTTGAGATCATGTTTCACTTATACAAGTATGTCAGATTCTTTGAGGTATTGTATTGTTACCGTTAGCATGTTGGTTGATGATTCGTTTATTGTGTATTGCCAATAACCTGTTGTCATGGGTTTTAAGCATTTGTTTTAGCTAGATATAGAATAGTTTTAGACTTACCAATTGTATGTTGGAGTTGTTTCGTGACTAACAATGGACGGAAGACTACTGTATTCTCGTGAGCATTGTGGTTTTTCTTAGGTAATTTCAGTTTTGGTTTTGTTTGATGGCGTGACTAAGAATTTAGGAATGTTAATACTTGTTTCATGCTAAGCTATTTCTTGTAGTAAGTTCGTATCTCCGTATGATTGTGTAAGTTATAAACTAGACTTATCTATGTGTTGTTTGTTGTAATTTTGGCTAAATATATTATTGGTGAATTATTATAATTTGAGTTCTTGGAAATATTTTCAAGTTATTACAAAGATTTTTATTTATTTTCTATTTTCATGAAGAACTAAGCTGTATTATGGGAGATAATAATACTATTATAATTTTGAGAAGAATGTTATTTAATTTGAAATTTTTGGTTTGCGATCCTAGATTTCTGCTGATTTAGTGTAAGGCCTTAAGGGCATCCGTGTGATTTGATGATTGAGTATTATTTTATTATTACTATTTTGTTTGAGAGCAGCAAGATATCCGTAGGACGGAATCCCAAGGTGAAGAACATGCAAACCATAGGACGGAATCCTAGGTATACCTTGGTTTTATTGTCGTCCGAGAGGTCGGTGAGGACGAAATCCTACACCGCATCGGGAGTTTGTCCATTCTTAGACACAGGCAGTAGGGAATGTAACCCATAGACTGTCTAGAGGTTGCGATCTGACATTACCATAGGAAGTGGGTTGTCCACTAGCGTTCAACTCTCTCTCTCAAACTAATTATATTATTTTATTACTTTAAATTTTCATGGTTTATGTTGTTGATAATTGAGTTTATATGTATAGTTATTTATCCATTTTTGTTTATTCTGTTATCTTTACCTATTTATATTAATCATGTTGTACTATCTTTGTTTAAGTGTTTTATTTGATATTTTGAAGTTTACTATTGAGACGTTTTTGTATAACTTGATTATTAAGGCTTTTATAACTCTTATATGGATCCTAATTGAGCTGGGAGAGCGGTTAGTTACTTCCCACTGATTGTGGATGTTGTTGTTATATTTTGCAGGTGATTATTTCGTGTAATGGGAAATGAGAGAAAGACTATTTAGGATTTTTGAGACATCTTATTTTATTTTATATTTACTATATATATTGGGATTATGAGGTTGTTTTGACTCTTTTTGGATATCTTGGATTAGTATAATTGGGTTTTATTTTTATTTATTTTAAATTAACCTTTGATTAGAGTGACATTTCCGTCAGGCGATATTTCTGCTATCGCCATTTCTTTAATAAAATGTTCCATTCTGTTTGTTTTATGTTTATAAAAGGACAGAGTGTTACAGTTGGTATTAGAGCAAATGTTCCAAAAACTCTCATTGAGTTGCTAAATATTCCATGGGAAATGTGTGGTTATTGCATCTAGGATTATTAGTATCTTAGGCTTCAAGAAAAGTATTTAGTGAGAGTTAATTGGGTAAGAAGAATGCATTGGGAGTTATTTTTGTTAACATATGTGCTATATGTTTTTCTTATGTGTTAGTTAGTGAGTGTTAGAAAGGACTAACGTTTTCGTTTTTCAGAGTACCTCCAATGCGTTAATTAGATGTCCGAAACAAAGTTGTATATATGTAGTCGTCGTATAGTGTATCTTCGTGTCGTTTCAAGTTTCGAGGACAGAACTTTCTTAAGGGGGAGTGATTGTAACACCCTGAAATTTCGCTCCTAAATTTTCGTGTTATTTCACCCTTCATTATTATTTTCCGTTAAAATTAGAATGTTTTACTACTTAAAAATATTTTATCGTATGCATTATTTGTTTTTCAACTTTTAAAATGTTATATTTATATTATTTATTTGATTAGAAATTATAGATTTTCTAGTATATAAAAATACGCGTTTGAGCTAGTATTTTTATTTAATCGATTTGAACGCGTTTGGACCGTGCACACGACTTTTTAATGTGAAGTTTTGAGCTCCTAAAAGCTGTCCACAAATGCATAATATCGGAAGCAATGGAGATGCTTTTAAACACCTTGTAACCCCACTTTAATTCCAAATTTAAGTCCCATTATTCTAGCTCTTTTAGCCTCCTTTTATAACCTATTTGCTGCTGGAAAACTAATAAGAAAAATCAGTCCAACTTTCTATTCTATTCGACCATTTGAAGAGAGAAAGGGAGATGAAAGTTCATCCCGGTTTTTCCTGCCACACCTTCACGAAAATGACTATATCTGGAGATTTAACCGTTGGATCGTCATGAAATTTGGATAGCATGTTGAGGACGGATGGAATGTTACTTTGACCGGAGCGATTTGACATACGAGCTTCAGATCGTCGGGAATCGTTGTCGGAACAGAATAGTATATAATGAAAATGCAAGCAACTGAAGGTCTTCAAAGGTAACTAATGGTTTTCCTAGATCGATTAGAATTCGTATAAGGATTATATTAGTTTTAATACTTAGGTTGGGGAAACTTTCTTGTGTTATGTGATTGTTTTACTTGAGATACATGAAGGCGTGTTTGGTGGATTATCTAATAATATGGTTGTGTTAGAAATATTGTGGAGTCAAAGGTTTCATTATTTTGATCATGATGATAAGCTTGTTGAACTAGTTTAAATTATGCGTGATATTCTTGATTTCCTATTACTTAAATAATAAAGTGTGTGGTTGCCAACATATGTTTGAGATCATGTTTCACTTATACAAGTATATCAGATTCTTTGAGGTATTGTATTGTTACGGTTAGCATGTTGGTTGATGATTCGTTTATTGTGTATTGCCAATAACCTGTTGTCATGGGTTTTAAGCATTTGTTTTAGCTAGATATAGAATCGTTTCATGACTTACCAATTGTATGTTGGAGTTGTTTCGTGACTAACAATGGACGGAAGACTACTGTATTCTCGTGAGCATTGTGGTTTTTCTTAGGTAATTTCAGTTTTGGTTTTGTTTGATGGCGTGACTAAGAATTTAGGAATGTTAATACTTGTTTCATGCTAAGCTATTTCTTGTAGTAAGTTCGTATCTCCGTATGATTGTGTAAGTTATAAACTAGACTTATCTATGTGTTGTTTGTTGTAATTTTGGCTAAATATATTATTGGTGAATTATTAAAATTTGAGTTCTTGGAAATATTTTCAAGTTATTACAAAGATTTCTATTTATTTTCTATTTTCATGAAGAACTAAGTTGTATTATGGGAGATAATACTACTATTATTATTTTGAGAAGAATGTTATTTAATTTGAAATTCTTGGGTTGCGATCCTAGATTTCTGCTGATTTGGTGTAAGGCCTTAAGGGCATCCGTGTGATTTGATGATTGAGTATTATTTTATTATTACTATTTTGTTTGAGAGCAAGATATCCGGAGGACGGAATCCCAAGGTGAAGAACATGCAAACCATAGGACGGAATCCTAGGTATACCTTAGTTTTGTTGTCCTCCGAGAGGTTGGTGAGGACGGAATCCTACACCGCATCGAGAGTATGACCATTCTTAGACACAGGCAGTAGGGAACGTAACCCATAGGCTGTTTGGAGGTTGCGATCTGACATTACCATAGGAAGTGGGTTGTCCACTAGCGTTCAGCTCTCTCTCTCAAACTGATTATATTATTTTATTACTTTAAATTTTGATGGTTTATGTTGTTGATAATTGAGTTTATATGTATAATTATTTATCCATTTTGTTTATTCTGTTATCTTTACATATTTATATTAATCATGCTGTACTTTCTTTGTTTAAGTGTTTTGTTTGATTTTCTGAAGTTTACTATTGAGACGTTTTTGTATAACTTGATTATTAATGCTTTTATAACTCTTATATGGATCCTAATTGAGATGGGAGAGCTGTTAGTTACTCCCCACTGATTGTGGATGCTGTTGTTATATTTTGCAGGTGATTATTTCGTGTTATGGGAAATGAGAGAAAGATTATTTAGGATTTTTGAGACATCTTATTTTATTTTATATTTACTATATATATTGGGATTATGAGGTTGTTTTGGCTCTTTTTGGATATCTTGGATTAGTATAATTGAGTTTTTATTTTTATTTAGATTAAATTAACCTTTGATTAGAGTGACATTTCCGTCAGGCGATATTTCTGCTATCGCCATTTCTTCAATAAAATGTTCTATTTTGTTTGTTTTATGTTTATAAAAGGACAGAGTGTTACAAGTGAGCACTGAAGGAGGTAGAGTAAAAGTTTGCATTTGATAATACGCTTTCGTTGCTAAATTTGATTGTATAAGAACAGTCCTTCCTGCCTGCGATAATGAGTTAGCTTTCCATTTTGTCAATTGAGACGTAACTTTTTCGAGAATTTCCACAAATGTGTCGTTTGTAACTTTAGAGCTTATGATTGGGCAACCAAGATACTTTCCTAACGATAAGGTCTCCTCCATTTCAAGAATACTAGCAAAATTAACAAACACATTTGATGAGACATTCCTTGTACATTGGAAAGCAGACTTATGAAAATGAACCAGTTGATCTGACATGGTGCAGTATTTATCTAAAATATTTTTGATAGTATAGCAACTTTCCTCTTAAACTTTAGCAAAAATCATAGTGTCATCTAAAAAAGTTAGAAAATGAATTTTAATTCTAGAGTGACCCAATTTAACACCAATTGATTTAGTGCCATTAAGACTTGCTTGGTGAAATCTACGAGCTAGAATTTCTGCACATGTATAAAATAAAAATATAGGGAGATATCGGATCGCCTTGACGAATACCTCTAGACAAAATAAAAGACTCTCCAGGAATACCATTCACTAAAACTGAAAAAGAAACAGTAGTAATACACTGCCTTAGCCATTCTATCCAACGAGTGCAGAAACCCAACTTCTCAAATACAATAAAAATGAAATCCCACTCTAATCTATCATAAACTTTCTCCAAATCTAACTTTAGAGCTATCCATCCTTTTAATCCGTTTTTATTTTTAAAAGAATGAAAAACTTCACGTGCTAACAAAATATTGTCTTGAATAAGCCTTTCCGGGACAAAAGCTCCCTACAGAGGATGAATTATCTTACCCAGGACAATCTTAAGCCTATTTGCCATAATTTTCGAAATGATCTTATAAATGGCGGAACAAAGACTTATTGGTCGAAAATTATTTGGATTTGAGGGGTTATCGATTTTTGGAATTAACGTAATAAAAGTATGATTTATTTCTTTTAAAAGTTTTCCTGAATGAAAAAACGCTTTGACAGCTCTAAAGACCGATCTACCCACTAAAGACCAATACTTTTGAAAAAAGAAAGGATGATAACCATCTGGCCCAGGGGATTTATCTGGTGCTAAATCAAATGTTGCTGCCTTAACTTCATCAAAAGTCACATCCTTACAAAGACTTATATTATCTTCGTCTGATATTATTTTCTCTAATAGGGCAAAAACTTCATTACCGTCAAATGAACACAAATGGTTACTAGCAAACCGCTGTTTAAAAGTATTAGTTATACATTCTTCATTCCGACTTGGATGAGTGATTGCATTATTTGGAGCATCTTGAATTGAATTTATAAGGTAACGATTTCTTCTTATAGAAGCATAAGCATGATAATATTTAGTATTTGCATCACTTAGCTTGATATGATTTGATTTGGCTTTGATTTTCCAATGTAAATCCTTGAAAATGCAAAAGTTTATTTTGTCACTAGTAGAATAAATGCTTATTGCTGCGGTCATTAAGTGGCCTATTGCGGCGGTTTTGGCCGCGCAGCAATTAACGGCGCAACAATAGGTAATTAAACTATTGTTGCGGTTTGTAACCGCAGCAATATTGCAACGTATTACTGAGGTTTATGGGGAAAACCGCAGCAATATATATATTTTTATTAGATTAATACAGTATATTGCTGCGGTTTATGGGAAAACCGCAACAATATACGGTATTTTTATAATAAAAAATATAGATATTGCTGTGATTTTTCCCATAAACCGCAGCAATATATATATTTTTTATTATAAAAATACAGTATATTGCTGCGGTTTATGGGGAAAACCGCAGCAATATATATATTTTTTATTATAAAAATACAGTATATTGTTGCGGTTTTCCCCATAAACCGCAGCAATATACTGTCTTTTTTTTTTTTTTGAAAAATATTTTTATGCACGTATGTTCCATCCAACCTCCTCATGCAAGAAGCAGGATGCAGCAGCTGCAACAATATTTTCTGCATAAATTTCGACAGAGCTCCGTTCGTAAATTGGATAAACCCATAATTGGGAATTAACCCTGTACAATATTATATGCAACAACCAACATCCATCATCCAAAATTCATCCAACAACCAACATCTAATCCAAAATTCATCCAACAACCAACAACCAACATCCATCATCCTCTAAGAACCAATTTTCCTCCAACTTCCACAATCCAAATTCCAAGTTCAACATGAAATAAATACGATTCAATCCAACATAGATATTTTGCGAATCCAACATATATATATATATATATATATATATATATATATATATATATATATATATATATATATATATATATATATATCATGAAATCCAAGTCAATACGATAATGTTGGTTGGTACAAGTTGCACTAAATTATATTCGTTGTAAGGATAAGAGAAACAAAGAAAATTAACATTAACTAACCTACGCAATGCAATTATCAATAAAGTATCTTGCCCACTTATTTTTCACCTCATTGATTTGATCTTCCGTATAAGGATCGAGGGTAAAGGTACGAGAAACCTGAAAATAATTCACCAAAGTTAGCATCAAATAGTTAAATATATAAAATATGAAATGAATAATAAGTGAACAGAAACTTACTTCATCGAAATCCTCCGAACCAGAATATAAAGTGAGTACGTCTAAAATGTTATGCATGACAAAATAACCGCACTCCGTGTCTCCTTGTTGTTGTGGGCACTTTATCAAAAGTTTTAAGAAAATGAGGAAATTTATCGTATAATGAGAATGACATAGGCTTTTAATTGAATAAAATAAGTCTATTATTCCTGAACACGGTTCCAAAGAAGCTTGTCCCGACGAACTTTATTGCCGCTCATCCGAAACCTCCTAAAAGCACTACATAAAACAACATCAAATGATTTACATTTTATTTGCTTTATATTATAATTTAAATTCATTTAAAATATATCAAACCGATCAACTTACGCTATCATAGGCGGTCTAATGTTTAACTTCCGCTCCTTGTGTAAGCTAGCGGAATCAAAGACATGAATTATCCCGAGCATAGGACGTATGACAAGGAGCATCCAATGACGGCTATTGCAAGATTGAATAACAATAATTACTTAAAAAATTCACATGTCATGCAACAATCAATATTTGTAAAACTATTAAGATAGAATATTACTCTTGAAAGATTGGCGCGAAGATGATACTAGCACCAACAACGACGGATCCAGTCAAAGCACAATGAATGTAAGTCGTTACATTCTCCAATGCATTCACATCCGCGGTACTCTCCGGACACATCCAACAAATACGAATAGCATCCCCAAATCCATCCAAGTCAGACTGCGTTGCCCTAAAAAAAATAGACAAATGTAAATTTTATGTGGAAAATACAACTATCATACAATCAAATGTAAAAAAAAATCATAACTTTGATTATTGTTACCTCATGTACACCTGGATAATAGAAATATTAAGCATCTCCCCTTTCAGGAACTGAGCAATATCCTCCTTGGTCAGATAAGCGGTGACATCTTCTGAATAATGGAACAAGGAGCTCGGCAAGGTTACACCAACGGTATCATCGTATGCAACGGCAAGGGCAAGCGTATCTGCTAACTCCTTACAGTCTTCAGTGAGGGATTCCAAGAACGATACATCATCGACAACTGGACTATAACGAGTAGCCGAACCGGCTGAAAACTGCTAGCTAGGACATCTAACAGCCTCCCCCGAAATCCCCTTTTGTTTTTTAGGTGTCGGTGTAACCTAATAATAATTTTTGAGAACGCGCATAAGATTATGTAATTTTTAAATTTAATGCTATTATTTTTACAAAAATGGATAAAATTTGAACAATTACCTCATCACCTAATATTTGCACTAAATTTTTGGCCATTGCACCCACGTACCCAAAGCAGTTTCTGTAGTGTCGATTTCATATGCAGGGACGGGGACAGGTAGTGGCAAATGACCATAGTTCTCTACAAAACGATGAATTTTCACTCGAAGGTGATCATTCATCATTCTAGACCCATGAACTGTAGTGGTCTCATCAAAAGCATAAGAATGTGCATCTGCCACTAGACAAGTCTTTCCACTAGTTGGATCTATCAAATACAATCGACATGGAGTCTCGTCCTAACAATAACGTAAAGTTCTAATTATGTAAGATAATTATCTGTATAAAGCACATGTATATATGATAATTATTTGTATAAAGCACATGTATATATGATAAATATATGTACCTTCAACTGAGGAGAATGAGTGTCGGAAAATCCAGATGGTGGAGTACGTAGCTGAGTGGGCTGTGAAGTAGATGGCCCAGTAGATGGTGAAGCAGCTGATGGAACAAATGGTGAAGCAGATAATGGAACAAATGGTGAAGCAGATGATGAAACAAATGGCGGAAAAGGTAGCTGAGTGGGCTGAAAAGTAGCTGGCCCAGTAGATGGTGAAGCAGATGATGGAACAAATGGCGGAAAAGGTAGCTGAGTGGGCTGAAATGTAGCTGGCCAGTAGATGGTGAAGCAGGTGATGGAACAAATGGTGCAACAAATGGTGGAGTAGGTAGCTGAGTTGGCTGTGAAAGCGCCACATTCTGCATATATGTTGCAATGTCATTTCTCCACCTTTCAGTCATTTTCTACATGAATGCTTCCTCTTGTTCCTGACTCGAGCTCCAATAGTTCCTAGGAGGTGGACGACCAAAAGCCTTCCTATAGCCAACATTGTAGCCTCCAAAACCATAACAACGACCCGAATGATCTGGCTTCTCTCCAAGAGCCATAAAAAGGGCGTCTTTGTTACGTACCGGAGTGAACTCACCCTTGGCTTGCTTCTCCTTGTACTCCAACTGCCCAAAAAATAAGTTACAAATAATAAACAAATTTAATAAAGAAAAAACATATATATGTCAAACTAAAAGTTATAGTGATATACATACGTATTTGTCAGCTGCAATCTTTGTTTCCTCAACTGGAATAAATCGCTGTTTAGTGACTGGATCTTTCTTATGCATCGTGCACCACCAGTCATCACCCCGATTAACATGAGAGGACACCGAGGAGGATGGTGTACTAGATGACGATCCAGAATCAAAACTAGGTGGACAGAAGTTCTCCTGCTTCCACAAGTCTCTAGCATCCCCATAGTTCCTTTGACCTAAGTGGAGATGATGTGTATTCTTTTTTGCACTCTCGAGCGCCTTTTCTCGCTTTTTCTGCAATAAAAAACATATTAAGTTAGTAGAATATAATATAAGTTAATAAAACCAAGTTAATTTGATTATAAACTTACTACAGCCTCATCTGACGTCATAACCTCTTTGAAGGTAAGCCAATCCTCCATCTTGATGTGCTTGTATACATCTGGCGGAGTATCACCTAGCTTCTCTTTCTTTGATCTGACTCTGGTCATTGTGATCCAACCAGATACCAATTTGCTCTTAAAATCCCTCCATCTAGAGTTCACAGCAGTCAAGTAGTGCCTCCTATAGCTTATCTCGTCCGAAAGGTGAAACATATTCTGTTTTCCATCATAAACAAATAAATAAGCACGTTAGGTCAGCATTAGTACAATAAATCCCAAAATTATAAATGAAACATATCTTACCATAGTGTCTGTCCACATCAAATCCAACAGGGCAGGAGAAATGTTTTCCATTTCCAATTGATGTTAAGCCTGCGTATAGAAAGACCGACCCAAATACCATACTTGGCTCGCCACGTACCTAATAGAAAAAACAATTAGAAATCCAAACATTAAATCGTAAGCATGATAAATTATAACTATCTTACAATCAATAATTACCTGTTGGTCTCCCCAATTCATCAAACTGTAAGTACATATCTTCTGTGTTGTGGAGATTCATCGTGGGACCTCTTTTACTCTTTTTAGATGCCTTTGTCTTCCCACCTGACTTCTTCCCCCTCCCTTGTGCACCATAATATGCACTGGTCTGACGAGGATCTAAGAAACAAAATAAGGAAACTAAATTAGAGAACAAACAAATAAATGACATATTCAATATTACAATAATCAAATAAGCGCGAACCTGAGGGGGGTGACTGACGTGGATCATATGTCACCTCAATGTCAAGTAAAGCATTTCTATCAGCTTCTAGTTCCATTGTTTCCATCCAAGCATCAAACGCATCTGCAGCACGATCACTGTCCTCCCCCTGGTCAGCCTCCTTTTCCGGGTGAAATGGTGCATTGGAATCCGATGACTGATCGCCCGAGCCGTCACTAGCCATATCTGTAGCATATACATAGAAACAACAAAAAGTGTTAACAAAATTTAAAACAATATATATCAACACATTATTGTAATGAAATTTATTATAAGTACATCAATTTATAATTCAAATTACTCATATAGAATATTTTTTACCTTTAATTTTGGTCAATAGGTTGCTCGATGACCGTTATACCTTCTTGGAGATCCATTCGCATGTAACTATTTTTAGTATTAGACACATCCATCATATCATCACTTGGGATTGAGAAAGGGGGGATATCATCAAACTTATCATATTCTTCTTCGTCGTCAACATCACCTACTCCTAAAATTCGCCTTTTACCATTAACAACAATGCACCACTGAGTGTCTACAGGATCAGATACATAAAACACTTGTTTTGCTTGTGATGCGAGGATATAAGGTTCTTCAGTGTCACGCAGACGACTCATATCGACTAGAGTAAAACCATACTCATCCGTTCGCAAACCACGTCTATTATCCGCCCACATGCATTGAAAAATAGGCATAGTGAAGTCACAATAATCGAGCTCCCATATTTCCTGAATGATCCCATAATATGATTGTTTAGCATCAATCGGAGTTTTATCCTTTGCACTCGCATACTCCCTAGATGATGCAACCATTGAAACCCCACAATTATTTACCACCTTAGATTTCTTGTCCTGACGTTCAGTGTAAAAGGTATATTTATTGATATCATACCCCTCATACGATTTAAAACTGTCACGTGGACCGTATGCCAACTACTTAATTGTATCGGGTACATGATGGTTGTTTGCAGACAATTCACCAATTACTTTATTGTGGAACCAATCAATGAAAGACCTGTTATGCTCATTCATCAACGCCCTCTCCCCTTTTGACGGGTTTTTGTGGCGCAATTCACGCATATGTCTCTCTAAGTATGAATTAACTTCAGTAACATGGTGCAACATGAAAAGATGAGCTTTATTCAACTCACTCAATGAAGGCGAAATATGTCGCATTCCGACCCCACCCTTGCCTTCTAACCTTCCCTCGTGTCTGGACTTTGGAAGACCTATCGTCACAGCCTTAGCAAAATGAGAAGAACAATATCCTCCAACCTCTTCGGCAATTGTTCCTTGAATAATACTCGCCTCTGGTCTTGCTGGGTTCCTCACTTTCTTTTTCAAAGAACCCATATGTCTCTCAAAAGGGTATGCACATCTTAAAAACACAGGGCCACATAGTCTAATCTCTCTTACCAAATGAAGGACTAAGTGAACCATAATGTCAAAAAAAGAAGGTGGAAAATACATCTCAAATTGACAAAGTGTTATCACCACCTCATTTTGCAAAGCATCCAACTTATCAGGGTCAAGTACCTTGTTGCATATGGTATTGAAAAATGAACACAACCTCGTGATGGCAAGCCTGACATGTTTTGGAAGAATCCCGCGCATTGCAATCGGCAAAAACACTTGCATCAACACATGACAGTCATGGGACTTCAGCCCAATTAATTTCAGATCAGTCATAGAAACAAGTCTTCTCATGTTAGATGAGTATCCAGTGGGAACCTTAATACCGTATAAACACTCACAGAACAATCGTTTCTCTTGCCTAGACAATGTATAACAAGCTGGAGGCAAATACGTTGTTGTTCCCTTTCCTTTCTTAGCTTTTTCCTTAACCTTTGGCCATAAATTAGGCCGAATCTTCAATTTCTCCATATCTCTACGAACCTTCAGACCATCCTTAGTCTTTCCCGGTATATTCAACATAGTACCAATAATTGCATCACAAACATTTTTTTCAATATGCATTACGTCGAGACAATGTCTAACTGGTAAGTATTTCCATTAAGGAAGTCTCCAGAATATAGACTCTTTTTTCCAAATGACACCATCGTCTTTCGAAGGTTTAACCCCCTTACCAAATATTGTGCCCATCCCCTTAACACGATTATAAACTTCTTTTCCGGTCAACGGTCTAGGAGCTGGAGCATTTTCAACTAACCCGTTAAATGGTGCTTTTTTCTTTCGATATGGATGAGAATTATGTAGGAATTGCCTATTAATGATATAGACATGTTTCCCACAATGTGGCAAATGTGTAGCACAAATGGGACATGCCTTTTTTCCTTTGACCTTATACCCCGACAAATTGCTATAAGCAGGATAATCATTTATAGTACAGAATAGCATAGCACGAAGCCTGAAATCTTCATTGGAATACGCATCAAACACCATAACACCTTCGTCCCACATCTTTTTGAGATCTTTAATGAGAGGTGCAAGATAGATGTCTATATCATTTCCCGGCTGCTTAGGCCCAGAAATTAAGAGAGACAACATAATATACTTCCGCTTCATGCACAACCATGGAGGAAGATTGTATATCACTAAAAGAACAGGCCAAGTACTATGTTGACTACTCAAAGTACCGTAAGGGTTCATTCCGTCCGTACACAATGCAAGTCTCAAGTTCCTAGCTTCCTGACCAAATTCCCTATATCTGGAATCTATAGCCTTCCATTGAGGAGAATCTGCTGGATGCCTAAGCATCCCATCTTTCTTTCTCCGATCAGCATGCCATCTTAGGTTCTTTGCATCTTCTTTGATAGAAAAGAGCCTCTTGAACCTTGGCACAATTGGAATATACCACAACACTTTCGCAGAAGGACCCGTATTGCCCGGCCCAGGCTCAACCCCATCCGGTAATTTATAGCGGGACTTACCACACCTCGGGCATTCATAAAGGTTCGCATACTCATTTCGATACAACAAGCAATCATTCGGACATGCATCAATCCGCTCATATTCTAAACCCAAAGGACACATTAATTTTTTGGCATAGTAGGTGGATTTTGGTAATAAGTTACCCTCAGGAAACATATCTTGTAAAGCTTCTAAGAGTTCTGTGAAGCCTACATCAGTCAAATTATGTTTCGCTTTGATGTTGAAAAGGGTTAAAACCCCATTCAATTGAGTGTATTTTGTACACCCTGGATAAAGGGGTTTCCCAGCAGCTTCAGACAAACTGTCAAACATTCGTGGCCGCTCATTAAAATGGTCACGGGCCCCTTCCAACATCTCACCTAATCGATCATCACCAGACTCTTCATCCTCAGTGTCACTATTATCTCCGTGGTCATTTTCATTACCTACTACATCATCACCTTCAATCCTAACATGATCTTCAATCACAACTTCATTCTCAACCCCAACATTCGACATATCAATCTCTAATGAGTTACTAGTGCCAACATCAACAATAACCCTATTATGAGTATATTTTCCCTTCTCACCATGCCATAACCAAATACTCAGCCCTATATCCACGACGAATAATATGATCCCTTATGGTCCTAATATCAGAAATCGTATTCACATTGTAGCAATCAACACATGGACAATAAATCTCATCCTCGCAAGTAAGTTGTTGATGCTCTACAACACGTTTACAAAACTCATTCACACCTTGTACGAACTCCAACGTATTCCGCTTTCCATACATCCAACTTCGATCCATTTCTAAAAACCCCCACACATACACACATACATAAAAAATTATTATCAATTAAAAAATTCACATAAATATAACACAACAAGCTAATATTCAATGCATGCTTCCATTGGGTCCTTATCACTCCAACCTAACCCATCCTTAAACGTCCAATCCCACTAGTGAATGCATGTATCATCTTTGATTCTAAGTAAAATTCGGCAGCATTTCCCTTCAGTTCTCCAAGTACACGATGAAGATAATTGCTTATCATATATGTACCCGGAGAACAAATTAGGGAAATGATTGACCGTATTTCACTTAGAATCAAAGAATCAACACACATTCACTACCTAAGTGAGATGTGACGTTTAAGAACAGTCCCAAAATGGGGACTATTCAAGACTTACTCCTAATGAGTAAGTCTTGAACGGGTATCTAGGCATTATGATGTACATAAAAACAATCGCATTCAAGCGATTCCAAGTCATCACCAAACAACAATCGCATTCAAGCGATTTCAAGTTAAAACCAAACAACAAGTACCAAACCATTCCTTAGATTTCCCTTCCCCTCCCATTGGGGAGTCTATCAATATGAAGGCATTGCATATCACTTGAAATATAACAAGAACTTAAGCAAAAAGAATCCCGTATAACATTTTAGGGCATACAAAAACTTAAGCAAAATCATCACAAAATCAGTTTTTAATCCTCAAATCATATAACTAATCATATATATACTTTATACTAAGCATTTTAAACTACTATTTAAGCCAAATTTTCCATTAAAACACTATTAATTAAGAAAACTACAAAATTAAAAAAATTATGAAAAATTAACCTAATATGACAAGGAGAGGGTGGCGCCGGCGGTGAAGTACGAAAGCGGCGGAGGAGAGGGGGGAAAAACCGAACCAACCAAGCAAGAAGTGGAGGAGAGGGGCGAAAAACCGAACCAACCAAGCAAGAAGCGGAGGAGAGGGGCGAAAATCCGAACCAAAAACCCTTGTCACCGGAAATATTATAACCAAAATGCGAGTAATGTGAACCCTTGTCGCCGGAAACCGGTTCCTTTTCGCCAAAAATTGTAAGAGAGTGAGAGAGTGTGAGAGTAGAGAGAGAGAGAGAGAGTGTGAGAGTAGAGAGAGAGAGTCGAGAGAAACAGTGAAGGCAAAAAAAAGAAACCCGTGTTTTTTTTTGAGATCTGGTGCGGATATATTGCTGCGGTTGCTGTCAGAAACCGCAGCAATATATTAAAATAATATTTTTTTAATATTTTTTTAATATATTACTGCGGTTTCTGACAGAAACCGCAGCAATATATCTGCGGCAGATCTGGTCAAATAGTCCACTTTTTTCAAAAAAATTCCTTTGGAAATATATTGCTGCGGTTTTCGGTAGAAACCGCAGCAATATGGTTGGTCAAATAGTCAACTATTTTCAAAAAATTTCCGTTGGAACTATATTGCTGCGGTTTTCTGTAAAAACCGCAGCAATATGGTTATTTTATATTTTACCTTTTCTTTTTACGTGATATATTGCTGCGTATGGGTAAAACTGCAGCAATACCACCGCAGCAATAAGCATTTATTCTACTAGTGTGTTTTGCCAAAAAATTACTCTACAAGGCTATTAAACGAGGGGAGTCTTCGTTTTGAATTAGTTCGTCTTGAATTGATTTGAGTTTAATATCAACAATTCTGGTTGACGAAAAATATTCCCAAAACCGATAGTTGACCAAAGTTTAGCTTTTTCTTTTAAAAGCTTACATTTACGAGTAAAACAAAACATATGCGATCCTTGAAAAACGACTACACCATGTTTTTTTTATCAAGCAATCAAAATCCTTACGAGACGACCATAACTTGTTAAACTGAAATGGAGGAGCTTTCCTACTATTACTTATGTTAAGTGATACTGAAATTTGACAATGATCCGAAGATGTGAAATTATGATGTTTAACTTTCGAGTTTGGAAATAGATTGAGCCAATCTGAACTAACTACACCTCTATCCAACCTTTGTAATATATTATTTGGACCATGAGGTTTTTTCCTCTAAGTATAGACATTGCCTTCAAAAAGTAATTCAATACATTCTATAGATTCAAAAAGTAAATTCATATAATTAAGGCGAGAAAAATAAAATTTAGCACCACCTAACTTGTCATTACTAGAGCTTAACTCATTGAAGTCTCCTAACAACATAAAGGAAGAGTTTCAAGAACTTAAATAATTATAAGCTATTAATTCTTCCCAAAATTCTTGTTTCAAAGCATGACTAGGAGGAGCATAAATAAAAATAGCAACAAAGGAATAATTCATTGCTAAAATTGATATATTACAAGCCATAAATCTATCCGATTTATGGATGATAGATATAATAAAAGGATTTGAAGCATTATCCTTCCACATACACCATAATCCACCTGCCAAACCAAAAGTAGGGAGGAAATCATAATGAGCAAAACCACATTGCCTTACACTCCCCTTAAAAGGAGAGGATTGCACTTTAGTTTCACATAAAACCATGATATGAACATTATTATAATTACAAAAATCCTTAACTTCCTCCATGGCAAGATGCCTCTTGCATCCTATAATGTTCCAAAAACATATATTCATTTAAAAAACATTGGCAAGTGGGAGACAAGACTTGACTAAGTCCTGCCCCTCTTTAGACACGAGGAGGCTGAATCATCCTCCCTGCACTCCTTCCTTCTCTTAGCTGAACTAGAAGAAGATCCTGGCTTCATAGGGCTAACCCCTTCAACCTCCATTCCCTCAATCTGCCTTACCATTGAAGCCTCAGAGTTGATAGAATGATAAGAGTTATGAGGCTGAGAGAGATACCCATTCAGCATGTCATCATCATCTTGCTGCTCCTCAATGATAAAAGTGCCATCATCAACACTAGAATACTCCTCATTCTTATAAAACAAATTCTCTTCCTCTGGAAGAAGAATGTCTACTTCAGTCAGATAGTTTTCAGCAAATAAGTCACCAGGATATATAACTCTGAGAGGCACAGGGGCAATAAGCTCATCATTGGCTATGGGAGGAGGGAAGGGCAGTAACCCAGGATCACTAACAGGCACATCAAAGTGCTCATCAGATGAGATCAATTCTTTATGAGCTAGAGAGAGGTCATGAGGGGGAGTAACAGCCTCAAATTCAAGTTCATCATCAGAGGATTCCACATTTTCAACAGCATTAAAAATCATTAAACCTTTACCTTTCTTTAGAATTTGGGAGACTAATAGAAGCTTGCTGAACATGAGCAACATTCACAAGATCTTTGAACACAACTCCCTTCTGAATAGGAGTATTCTTAGCACTAGCATAAACTTTATCAGGGAATTTCTTCTTCACAAAGTTCTGAGAAACACCAGCTGTAGCAAAAGCAGAATTCCTAGAAACATGCCTAGGCCTAGCCTCCACTACATTAGCCTACTCAGCTGTTAATATTCTCAAGAAACTCAGCCAACTATTTCTTCTTAGGATTCTTAAGCAATCTCACAGTAACATCCCTCTGAGGAGGGTAGAGCAAGACACATTTTTCAATACTATGATCATCACATCCACAGAAGGAGCATCCAGTAGAAAAATCTTCATACCACAACATATAACCACAGATCACACCCCCAGCATGAGTTATTTTAGCAAACTCTAAAAGAGGTTCAGTGATATCAACCCCTCTACACACTCAACCAAACCTGATTCTATGCCTCAAAAGAGACCTAGCATCAAGTTTAACAAGAGTGCCCACATTATTGGAAGCTAGCATAATGGCCACAAATTCAGAATTCAAGAGCTCAGCAGGAAACCTAGGAATTTTTACCCATAAATCTACCCATTTTATTTCCTCAATATAAGGATCAAAATGAGCACGCCATGGATGCAAAACAAAAATTTCTCCCTGAACATGCCATGGTCTTTCAGACCAAACCAAAAAAAGATCCCCAGGATTAGCAAACCTAATGATTACCCAATTATTACCCATTTCCATAAAATCAACATCACCTTTGCAAAATTTCCAATCTACTTTCGTTCTAGAAATAATGGTACGCAAATCAATTGGATCACCCAACATGTTTCCTATTAAACATGATTTAGTAAGATCATCAATATCTTTTCTAACTTGAGCTAAATCATCAACTATAGTAGCATCAAGCAAACAAGGGGGGTCAGATGGAACACTTACAACCAAACGAACAGACTCAGCACCAGCACCAGCACCAGCCTCATCAGACAAAACCACACCTTCAGGATTGATGGACACCAGAGATGGTCCACCCTTCCTTGCATATTCATTTATAATAGCATCCTTAAAAGATTTAGGGATTGACATATTGAAGAAAAAATCAAAACAGCACTCAGCCAAGCACCCAACACTCAAGAAATGAACACAGAGAGAAATGAATGAAGAATAAACTAAAGAAGCGAGATTTGAAGTGAAATGAAAAAAATACATGAATTTACCGACTTATATAGCACACAAAATTAGGGCAAATTTTGAAAATTTTCGAGCACATCTTACCAGAGACATTTCCTATCGCATTAAATGCAATAGCTAAATTAATAGAAAACACTCCAATGCGAACAAGCAAACTCTGCTTCCCATCAAAAGCAGACAACAGCAAAGAAGAAATGATGACCTTAAAACCAAAAAAATTGAAGACACCACCACACAACCACTCACAAAGGAGTAATTCAACACTCCCATCAATGAACAGTAAAACCCTAGCCCTGTTTCTATTTTTGTACTTGAAACTCATGAATTGAAGCCACCTAATCCAAATTGAAGGAGAATTGACTGAAGTAATCATGAAAACGGCTCAATTGCTCTATTTCTAGGCTTATAGCCCTGACATTGAGTGAATTTAATGTTAACCACTCTGCTAAAAGTTGTAGGCCTACAACTAGTAGAACAACAAGAATGCGAAAAGTTATCTACTTTAGTAGATAACCAGCTAATTAGGAAGATACTAAGTAACAAGATTGTTACAGATACAAAGATCTGAAGGTAGATCTTGACTTTCGGATGAGCAGAGCATTGAATTGGGAATTTTTTCGGGTATTGTGGGCTATGGTTTCTTTGGGTATAAGAATTGGGGGGAAAATATTCTAGAGCTTATCTTTTTTTTTTTGCTAAGTAATTGATAAGATAAATTGCAACCAAAACCATTTTCAACCTAACAACAAATTCGAGAGGGCATAAACCAACTAGGTTGGACTCCACCCTTAAGAAAATGCTAAACAGCAACACTATACATCCATATTAACAAACAAACAACTATATAGTATAGAACCAATCTCTACTTGCTTTAGAAATTTTCTTAGGAAGCACCAAAAAATTCGTCTTCTCACATTCTCCTTTATCTCTTGAACCGGATGCTGAACTGTAGGCACCCTCTGGTTCCATTTTGCTGTCATTTCGAGCTTGCCAGATCCCGTAAACCACACCTGCCACAACAGCATTGCACGCAGCTCTCTGAAATTTAGATCTTTCACATGTGCTAATCCATCTGATCATTCTGTTTTAATCATCCAAGTGAGAATCCATTCCCATCCAGAGCTTTATCTGATCCAACACTTGCCTGGTATAACAACATCTGAATAATATGTGTTCCTGAGTCTCAAGGAGCACACCACATAACCAACACTCAGTGGGTGTGTTGGTATTATAGATCGCAATTCTTGCTGCAGTATGAAGCCTCTCTCTCATTGCTAACCAATTTATGAACTTATGTCTAGCCACACTCAATCTATTCCATACATAAGCATCCCAATTCACCATGTCCCTGGGCTCTAACATCTTCTGATAAGTTCCTTTAATGGAGTAATGCTGCATATTCTGAATTTCACTCCAATCATAGACATTTTTCAGCTGTTCTTTCACTGCACAAATACGTTTCCAGTACCAGCTACTGCCAATGGTTGGATGATAACCCCACCAATTCCCTTCCTTAATGTATACTTCATGAACCCAATTCACCCAGATATTATCCTTTTTTGTGGCAATAGCCCAGACATATTTGCCTAGACTTGCCACATTCCATTTCTTCACATCCCTAAAACCCAAGCCACTTGTGCTTTTGCTATTACATAACTCACTCCAAGCAATATAACCACCTTTTGAACAAAAATGATTGCCTGACCATAAAAAAGCTCTACAAACATTCTCAATATCACGAATAACACTGCAAGGCAAAATGAATATTTGAGCCAGTACACATGTATGCTCATGAGAACTGAGTTAATCAATTGTACTCTTCTGGAATAAGAGATGTTCCTAGAGCTCCATACTCTAATCTTGCTTGTCATCTTCTCCACCAAATTCTCACATTATGATGCTGAAATCCTTTTAGAATAAACGGGCACTCCCAAATATGTAAAAGGTAAAGTATCTCTCATGATCCCAGACACCTGCTGAATTCTTATAATCTCTCCTTGTTCCATCCCACAACAATAAAATGAAGACTTTTGAGTATTAGTCTTTAAACCAAAGGAATCTGAAAACAACTTAAATGCTCTCAACAACAAGTATACTGAAGCATAATCTCCCCTAGAACATAAAATGAGGTCATCTGCAAAGCTAAGGTGTGTAAGCTTTACAACTTGACATCTCGGATGATAATGTTATTGTTCCAGATCACTCATTCGCCAGAATCCTAGCTAAATACTCCATACATAAAACAAAGAGCAGAGGTGATAGAGGATCACCTTGCCTCAATCCTCTCTTTGATGCAAAAAAACCATTCATCTCATCATTTAACATCAGAGAGAACTTAGGAGTACAAACACACTCCATTACAATGTTTACAAAACTCTTAGGGAAGTCTAAAGCAAGCATCATCTCTCTTAAAAATCCCCAATTAATTGTATCATAAGCTTTTTGCATATTAAGCTTAATGATACAGCTTGGCCTAGCAAATTTTCTGTTATAGTGCTTAACAATATCTTGCACAATCATAATATTATGCACCACATGTCTACTATGTACAAATAATGATACATCTCTCTCACTTTCTTTCTCTTTATTTTTTAGGTCCTTCGACCCGCCACAAGTAGTTTTTTAGTTTGTAGTTTTTGTTTATTGTTTTAAATAAAATTATCCTCTTCATTTGCAACAAAAAAAGGGAAATTCCCCATGAAAATCTTATGCTTTGTCTTTTTCACTTTAGTAGCCACATTCAATTTTAATTCTTAATAGTGTCCCCGTGTTTATGGTTATACATGAGAATAGGACATCAAATAGCTATGTGTGCTTTTCTCGTATTTGTAGCCTTTTTTCTTGCTTGCTGTGTGTAGGCATATGTTTATTGCATAAGCGATATGAGCGTGGA
Organism: Beta corolliflora; assembly: GCA_947648045.1. Taxonomy (NCBI): domain Eukaryota; kingdom Viridiplantae; phylum Streptophyta; class Magnoliopsida; order Caryophyllales; family Amaranthaceae; genus Beta; species Beta corolliflora. The sequence goes on from CANSZD010000554.1 coordinate 794,099, forward strand.
TTTGACTACCTCATTGTCAAGGGTATTCTGGTTTTGAAAATTCACTAGTACAAAATCGACGATTTGCGTCGGATGCGAGGCGCCCATTTGCGTCGGGACATGGGTCCGACGACACAAGTCTCGACGCAGATGAGGATACAGGATCTGCGTCGAACATTGACGCGACGCAGTTGATTAGCTATCTGCGTCGGACCCTACCAAACCTGCGACGCAAATGGTCTACCATCTACGTCGCACATTAATCAACATGCGACGCAGATGGAGACAGCAGCCCAGCAAGCCAGACTCATTTGCGTCGCACATTAATCAATATGCGATGCAAATTAACCATTGTTTTATTTTAAAAAAAGTCCATTTGCGTCGGACTTAGTCTTACATCCGACACAAATGGTAATTTTTGTTAAAAAAAAATAAATTCATGTATAAAGAATGGAATACAAAGTCTGAATTTATACAAAATTAAACCTAAAATACAAGAATGAAATTTCTGAATGAGATACTGCCCAGAATTCGTGTGATACAAAATTAAAGAATGAAATATACTTTTTTTTTCCGATTAACAAAGATGTATAAAAAAAAACACCACAAAAATTCATCAACCACACAACAACAACAAAAAATTCATCACACAACAACAACAAAAAATTCATCACACCACACCACAAAAAATTCATCAACCACACAACAACATCAAATTCAATCAATTAAACGCTAAAATCAAGACGAAAAACGAAACTATAACGCTGAATTAAAAAAAAAAAGATACAAAATTCACCAACACCACAAATTTACAATTGAAAACACCAAGGGATAACCGAAAAAAATTGAACCAGAATATATACAAAATTAAAAAACGAAATTAATTAAGAAACTAAAAAAATCAGATCTAACTTATCGTTCTTCTTCAATTTTCGATTTTTCTTGAATTCTCGTTCTTCTTGGATTTCTGGAAATTCGGATCTCGTTCTTCCATCAAAATCGCCCTCACTTGAACGCATACTTCCACCAAAATCGCCCTCACTTGAACGCATACTTCCATCAGCTGCTCGATCTGTCGATCTAGATCTGCGTGCGACGACATTTTTTCTATCTAAAACTTCTGGAAATCGATGAATCCTCTACAAAAATCGATCGAAAAGTGTAGATAAACAAGCATTTGGATCGATTGCGATGAAAATTAGAGTTAGGGTTTCAAATTCGGAGAAATTGATATAGAGGAACTGATTTAGGAATAGGGAGAAGATGAATCCGTCAGTTGTGAGAGAAGAAAGAGGAGAAGTGGTGGTAGGGTAAGAGAGAGAGAGAGGGGGGTTTGAAAATAAAATGAGAAGTGGGGAAAAACGGCTGGTTGTGAGTAATTGTGGGGTTTGAACTATCTGCGTCGCACGTATAGTGTGATCCGACGCACATAAATGAATTTTTTAATGGGCTATCTGCGTCGGATGGGCCACGTGGTCCGACGCAGACAAGCCCAAATCTTTTTTTGAGGACTGGCTTAGCTTGTGGTAGTGGAATTTGAGTGGAATCATCTGCGTCGCACCCTAACTAACATCCGACGCAGATGACTATCTGCGTCGCACACTAGTTAAATACGACGCACATATGTCGTCTTTTGCGTCGATTTCCTGTTGCATGCGACGCAAATGAGTATTGTGCGACGTTTATCCTGTTGTGCGACGCAGATGGTGAGACGCAAATCGTCGTTTTTCTACTAGTGATTGTTTTATGAAGGAAGACTCATAAACCTAATAAGATATTGGGAAACCATAAGGACAACTTAGGGACCTATCCAATGTAGATTTCCCCATCATGACTTCATAATTGGTCAATGAACCAAAGATTGAGTTTGGGGGTGAGGATGCAAATATGACCAGGAATCAAATTCGTCCATTGTTGGCCTCTACTTAATACGATTCATGTTCTAGTTTTATACAAATAAACAACCACGTAATATGTTCATGTAATCTAAAAATTAATCTATGTTGGTTCATTAGACACAAAAGACTAATTTTTGGTGATATGTTATTTATGCAATCAAAATTAGTAGGAACCTAACAAGTTGTCCAAATTATCTTATTAGGCGTTAGAACATTTATTTAGGTCTTGATTAGCAAAAATAAACATGTGCGGTGATGAAAACGATAAAGCATATAAGCATGGATATGAATATAGTATAAAGAAATATAAAAAGAAAAGATAAGATTGGAGCATGAATTCTTTTATGATCTAAATCATGAAACTACATTTTTAGTATAATATGAAATAAATTGGAATTGAATCTCAAGAATTATACCTCTGTTGCTTGAGTTTTGTATAATGTTCCGCAGGAGGATCAATACTTGAAGCTTGAATGAAGATCGAATGGAAAAATTAAACTATTTAATATTATGTGTTTGGGGGAACACGTCATTTCGTCTTTGACACACCCGTGTTGACTTGTACAGTCGAAGGCGGTAGATGAAGCAAAAGTTTATGCCTGCTGGATACTTAGGGGACACGTCCATGTCATATGTGAGACGTCCATGCTGTTTAGATTTTTTCGGGACTATTTTTTGACGCGGTTTTTGGATTTCCTTTTTTTTATTTCCTTATAAATGATTGGTGACACATAAATCTGTCTCCCCTTTTAGTACCCAATGATGAAACATACCATCGTTCTACTTGGTCCGGACTAAAGAGTAGCAATCAAAAACCTTGTCCAAAACCCATTTTTGAGTCCAAAATATGTTTGAAAGCCCATTTAAAAGAAAGCCTAATTTCAAGCCCATTTAATTACTCTTGATAATTAATTGAATTATCAAAACAAATCTTTTATTAAATTATTTTCATAAACTCAGGTTCTATGATTTAAATCCATAATTCAATGATAACTATCAATACAAGATAAGTCAAAATGGTTATTTAAGATAAAAACTGAATATCGGCAAAAAAATATATAAATGGGTTGCATGCAAGGACAATGCACTCGGCGCGACACTGATACAGTAAGCACACTAAGCCTAATACGCAGAGTGCAATCTTCTTTTTTTATCCTCAGCTTCTGTTTTCCGAATTCTAATCATATTTTTCAGTATAAATACCTTGTTTTCACTCGACTTTTCTCACAGACTTCATATATACTTCAACACATCTAAACACTTATATCTAAACATCAAAACCTCTCAAAAACTCTCTCATACACATTCACACTATTCAAACACATTCAACAAGAATATTAATTATTCTTCTTCCCTTGGATCTTCATTTAAGAACTCACTTTTTCATGGCTAAAGATTGATTTCTCTAACGTCCGTACGTCCGGAACTAGGCGATAAAGGTACAATTATTAAGGGTCGTCCTTAATAATTCCTATTTAATTTCCTGAAACTTACTAACAAGTTTTTCCTGATGTAGATGCTTAATAATTCATGATTCTTGTTGTATGCATATTTTTATTGCCTACGTGGTGTGAGCGCGTATTTGACTAACTCATTGAAGAGTTTTATTGAATACCATTTTTGAAGTCGCCAACAAGTCTTTAAAGGAAGACTCATAAAACTAATTGGATATTCGGAAATCTTGGGGACAACTTAGGGACTTATCCAATGTAGATTTCCTCGTCATAACTATATTGAACCAAAACTTGAATTCGGGGGTGAGGGAACATGATTAGGAATCACGTTCGCCCATTGCTGGTCTCTACTTAACACGATTCATAACAAGTTTTGTGCAATTGAACAACCAAACATTCGATTTCAACACCCTAAAAAATTATTCTAAGTTGGTTCACTAAACACAAAAGACTAATTTTGGTGATATGTTCATTAGCAATCAAATTACTAGATTCCTAGCAGGTTGTCTATATTATCTGATTTAGCCGTTAGAAAAATTATTTAGGTCTTGTTTAACAATTATATAAAAGGTGAAAAATATTGTAGTCAATATAAAAATAATATATATGGGAAAGAAATAACAGTTGGTCTTGTAAGAGACCGCCTACTTTAAGTTTAAAATTAGACAACGGCCAAGCCCAATATTAAGAAGAGAACATACCATCCTTCTAAATATAGTGACTAGTTTAATCTATTTAGTGGTTAGTTTAATCTATTTAGTGACCAGTTTAATTCATTTAGTTCTCACATTCTTTAATCCATTTAGTGACTAGTTTAATCCCTTTAGTGACTAGTTTAATCCATTCGGTAAGACTGACGGGTTAGTTTATAAAATTGTTTGTTGTAGTTCGAGATTCAAAGGGAAACAAAGGAAGGAGAAAAGAAGGGTCGACTAAGTTGGTGCAAAATGTCTAGGGATAGAGTTGGGGTAGAGTGAGATGAATGGGGCTTGTTAGAAGAATATAGGCTTGGGTTTGTCTAATTTTATGCTAAAATTAGACCGTCTATTCTAATAATTTGTCAATAAATAAATATATAGGAAGAGAAATATGCGCAGGGAGTTAGTATAATACATAAATATTTACAGTCGCAGGAATAAGTTAACAAACTACATTATGAATAGAAAGTTAGTAACTTCAATAAAAATAATAAAGAGAAAGAGTTAATTAATTAACTAAACGGATCCTCATAAATGTATACCTCTGTCTGAGTCGTTTATTTCCACGGATCTCAGATTAATTCATAATACTTGACCCTTAAGCACAATTGTGAGGATTAAGTAGTTGCATGAGATCATCAAGCAATTTGGTTATTTCATACACTTCACTAGTAGAATTTTTACTTATTGCTGCGGTGGTATTGCTGCGGTTTTACCCATACACAGCAATAAACCACGAAAAAAAAGAAAAATCGGAATTAAGCATATTGCTGCGGTTGTGGCTGAAAACCGCAGCAATATGTGTCAACGGGAAATTTTTTCAAATTTCGTTGACTGTTTGACCAGATCTATTGCCGCGGTTCCCACCCAGAACCGCATCAATAGATTAAAATATTATTAAAAAATAATATTGTAATAATATTTTAATCTATTGTTGCGGTTCCTAGGAGAAACCGCAGCAATAGACTTTTAAAATTATTAATAAAAGGCCCCATCTAGGGTTTCCTTGTCATCCCTCACATCCCTCAGCCGTTTTTCCTCCCTCATCTCTCTTCTCTCATCTCTCTTCTCTCCTCTCTTCTCTCAACCCTCACTCATTTCGCCTCTCTCTTCGATGGTAACTCAGCACTGTGACGAAATTTATCTTCGAAGTGCGCCGAATTCCACATCTGATAAGTCGAACTTTTCGTCGACGATGTCAAGTGCGCCGAAGTTCCACCACCACCAGATCTTCGTTGCTTCTCAAAACCGCATCGTCGTGGAGAGAGAGAACAAGCGAACGAAGCATTTTGCGATACTGTGTTCGTTGAAAAGTTTACTGTGACCCTTGCCACGCTGGTTTCGAAACCTCCGCTTCTACTTACCTTGAAGGTTTTTCATTTTCTCTCTCCTCTTTTTTTTTTTGCTTCTTCTAGATCCGCTACTTTTCCTCATTTTCGGTTTAGATCTACATTATATACTTTGTTCATTTTACACTGTTTTCCGTAAAATATGTCTTGCTAATTTCTACCATTTTTATTTAAAAAAAAAAGATTTTATAATGGTTTTTGAAAATAAGTTGGAACAAAATATAATGCTATCACGATCTATGTTTGTTTGCTTCTATAATTAGATTTTTGTTTTTTTATTGTTGATTTTACATTGTTTTTTTGGTAAGATTTATTTTAGCTTTATGATATTATTTGATAATTGTTTGGAGCAAGATCTGGTGATATCATGATCTTGAATGTCGTTGCTAGATTTCTATGTGTTAAATTATTGATTTAATTGTCTGTTCAGATCTGATTTTTTTTTTTAAAAAAAATTCCAGTTTAATAACTAATTTAATTAATAATAAAATGATGTAGGTGAGGTGGGACTTGGGAGGACTGTTGTGTCTGTCTGTGAAACTTCCTCAGATCTCGAACAACGCCTCTCATCACTCATCAAGATCATCATCATCAACAATAACCAACAACAACAACAAAAATCTGCGCTAAAATCAATCCGCAAAAATGATGTCCGGCAATTACACTACCATTGACAATCAAAACGTTTTCGGATCTGTTCCTGTAAAACTTTTCCCCCTTTTTTTTTTATAATTTTCAGTGACCATTTCTACATTGTCACCTTTTTCTTTTCAGATTATTTTCTTATATTTTTAGATTATTTTCTTATCTATTTTTCAAAATCAGCTTGTAGTAGGTTTTTGGTTTTATTTTTGAATTTAGTTATTTTTTTCTTTTATATTTTTTTGATTATTAATTAGAATTTGTTTGTATATGGATATTTTTTTTGTAATTTAGTTAGCTTTTACCTATTTTGTTGTCTGTCTGCTGGTTGTGAGCCTTGATATATTTTGTTATTTTTTGTCAACATTTTTATGTTTCAAGTTTGATGGCAAATTGCAAAAAAAAGAATTTTTTTTTACTTGTACATGTACCTGTTGCTGCAGTTTTGGCCCAAAACCGCAGCAATAGATCTACCTATTGCTGCGGTTCCTAGCCAAAACTGCAGCAATACGTTGTATTTTTTTAATAAAAAATAATCCTATTGCTGCGCCCTTAATTGCTGCGCGGCCAAAACCGCCGCAATAGGCCACTTAATGACCGCAGCAATAAGCATCTATTCTACTAGTGTTTGGTTTGTTCATATGATGTTAGGACTCTATATCTATTAGGATATTATTTATAATCTTTTCTAGATTCAGATTAGGACTTTGTCCTTTAGGTTGTATATATATACTTAATTTTGTATTCAATAGAAACTTGAGACGATAGACCAAACTTAACATGGTATCAATAGCCACAGATTGAACCTAAAAACCCCAAATTTTTTTATCTTCAGAAAAAAAACCTCAAACACCGACTCCAATCCGAACCACCAAACTCAAACCCGCAGACACCAAGCTCCTCCCTGCCGACCACCAGCTCCGATTGACCCAACTACTTAATGATCACTAGTGGAAAAAACCTCAAATGACACAAAAGTATGGATCTGGTTCTATCAAAATCGGATCAGTTAAATCTTTTTTTTTTGCGCGAAAATAATGGGTCAAATAACTAGTCCGGTTGTCTCAAAAATCGGATCAGTTAATGTTAACTGATCCGGTTTTTCAGCCAACCAGACCAGTTAATGAATTAGGCCCATTATAAAGAAGCCTCCCATAGCCCATTAAAAACAAACCCCTACCCTCTCTCAACACTCGACCTCACTCACCTGCCAAATCCTACCCCCATTCACCCTCTCTCTTTCCCCCTCTCTTACTGGTCATGGTAGCCATTCTCCCATCTCTCGTACCCTTCTCCTTAGCTCTAAACAACTTTAGGGTTTACGAATCCGCACACAATTTACCACCTCGCCATCTTCGTCCCCTCATCATGGCAATGTCCGAGCCAAGGCGGTCACCGAGATGTACGCTGTCACTCTCTCTCCTCATTTTTGAAATGCATTCCGATCTGATCAATCCTCAACCGCTCCGACGGCGGCGCATCACTCGTCGGCCAACGAGTCACGGTATGAGGCTGGGCTTGAACCGATAATAAGCAAAACAAAGGCGCATTAGGTTTCATCGAACTCAACGACGGCTCTTGCTCATCCTTGCTCGATTCGCGGCTAGGGTTTCAAGTTTTTTTCTATTTTTGTTTTGATTAATTTTTGGATCTAGATAGTAATTTCTGAATTTTTATTTTCATTGTAATCTTTGAGTTTTTTTTTCTGGATATGGGGTTTAAGTTTATCTTTGTTTCTTAATTTCCGTTTTTGTTTGATGTTTTTCATTATATTCTTGTATAAGTTTTCGTTTGAGTTTATTTTCTTTTTTCAATTTTATGTATAATTTTCGTTTTTTTAATTTTATGTATAATAAATGTTGTATAATCGCTTGTTATCTTAGTTTAATTTAATGTATTATTTTTTTTAATTTTATGTAAATATGTTAATTTTATGTTTCTATTTCGTCAGTTTTTTTATATTAATTTTCGTCATTCTTTTTTTTTTCATCAATGTTGCTTGGCTGGGAAGAGTTGGATGCAGACCTGCAGTTTCAGCTGGGATTATTGACTGGTTAACTATAGACCTGCAACTTTTTTTTTAGAAATTTGGTATGGATGCCAAACTTATCCCGTTATCCATTAACATCGGATCAGTTAATCATCTTAACTGATCCGATTTTAACGCATGACTGAAGCAAGCAGCAGCAACACAGCAAAACCCGACCCAATTTCTTTTTTTTGATCCAATGATAATCCCAGAAATCTAATTATACCTATTCAATAAAAAGGTGATAATTTTGAAAAATGGTCGCGCGCAATTCGCATGTCCTTGAATGGGAAATAAAATCTTGTTTTTATTGATGGCACCGTTGGTAAACCCACAACTCCGGAACGTCTTGCCGATTAGAGTACAATTCACTCTATGCTTGTTACTTGGTCCTTATATGATGATGCTAGTGACTTGTGGAAACATCTTAAAGCACGATGTTGTGTTTCTAATGGTACAAGAACTTGTCAATTGAAGTCGGCTGTGAGTGAATGCAAGCAACGATCCGACGAAACTGTTGCCGACTCTTTTGGTCGTCTTTTCCGTTTATGGGACGACTTAGTATCTCAAGAACAACCGCCTTCTTGTTCGAAGGGGGGACTCCGAGTATGAGATTGTCCACTTTCTCGAGCAACTTCGTGCCAACAACTGGCTCCACCGATTTTTGATCGGTCTTGACGGGGCCTATAACCCAATCTATTCGAATCTCCTTACCCATGATTTGATGCCCTCCGCTACACGGGCCTATCAATATGTTGCCTAATAGAAAAGCGTTTAAAGGGCCCCATCGCCTCCTCCTTGCCTGATTTTGGTGATGTCCCAGCTTTCAAAGTCGACTCTAAGGGTAAGTCGACATCTTTTCACCAAACTCTCACCTTAACTCATTGTTCTCGAGCAGGCCATGCCGCGCGTGGAGAAAGAGGAGGCCAGGGTCGGGGCGGCTCTGGTAGTGCAGCCACGGCACGAGCCAACAAGGCCATAGTAGGGCCGAGTGACTCGTCCGGGGTGGTAGGGTGTCGCTCCGCCACCATGTGATGCTACTAGTGTAGGACTAGGGAGGATAACTACTAAACAATGGCAAAATCTTTTGGATTTGTTGAATCTACCTAAACCAAAATATCGTTTGAATGGTAAGTCTATGTGGATTTTAGACACGGGTGCTACTCATTGGACTGCCTGATGGTAGCACTGTAGCGGCTACATATGAGGGATATGCCCTTCTTCCCGGAATCTTAAAAATTGATAATGTTTTATTTGTGCCTACCCTTGATTGTAACTTAATTTCTATTCCTCAAATATTGGATTCTGTAAATCGTATTGTCCAATTCACTAAAACATTATGTGTTCTATAGGACCGTAGGACGAGAATGCTAATTGTATTGGAGTGAGTGAATGATAAGATGGACTTTTATTTTTCCAGGTGGTTCCAATGGTGAAGCTCATGGTTGTTGATGGCACAACATCGATGGATTTATGGCACAAGCATTTAGGTCATCCTTCGGAGAAAGTTATAAGTTATTTACCTTGTGTGAGTAAATCTAGTCCTAGTAGTTGCAATAAAGATTGGTGTGACGTATGTTTTCTTGCTCATCAACCTCAAACTAGTTTTCCTAGGAGTGATAGTAGAGCTAGTAGAATTTTTAAACTTATTCGTTGTGATTTATGGGGTACGGTCCATATAAAACTAAATCAGCATGTGGTGCTTCATATTTTTTAACAACAGTAGATGATTTATCTCAAAGTGTTTGAATCTATTTATTATATAACAAGTTGGAAGTAGAAATTATGTTTCTTAATTTTGTTGCATTGGTGGATCGACAATTTAATCAGACTATGAAATGTGTTCGGAGTTATAATGGAACAAAGTTTAATTGTTTGCTCCCATATTTTTTGAAACAAGGTATAATTTTTTGAGATTTCTTGTGTTAAAAATCCTCAACAGATTGAGAGGCTAGAAAAGCAAATATCAACATATTTTGAATATTGTACATGCTTTAAGATTCCAAGCTCATTTACCTTTGAAATTTTGGGGGGATTGTGTTCTTGCTGCTTGTCATTTAATTAATTGCACCCCTTCCGTAGTCCTTGATTATAAAACTCCCTACGAGTGCCTGTATGGAAAACTTCCTGTTACGACAAATATACGGATTTGTTATGCGTATAATTTAAATCATATTGGTGATAAGTTTGCTAGTAGAAGTCGAAAGAGTGTTTTCGTAGGTTATTCTTTCACCTAAAAAGGATGGAAATTGTTTAACCTGGAAACAAAACAATATTTTGTCTCCCGTGATGTTAAGCTCATTGAGCATAAGTTCTCTTTTAGCCTGTATGCACCCTTGCCTTCCCCAGTAATTGAGGCACACGAAGGATGTGCGTTTTTTGACAATTGTGATTAGGAGGTGCCATCTCCTCTTACGGACGTCCCCGTGGGGGTTGAAGGGGGACTGTGTGATGATGATGGCGTGGCACATGGTGGTGGTGTGGCGCATGATGGTGTTGTATGTGATGATGTGGCACAAGATGCACCGGGTAATGATGTTAGCGTGCCTGGTGCTGAGGCTCAGGGCGCAGGCGCATGCACATGCCAGTGGATGGCGGGGGTGTGTGTGTTGAGGATGGTGTTGAAGCTATGGGGCGGGGCATGAGAATAAAGTTGCCTACTACAAAATTGCGGGATTATGTGACTCATACTGTAGTGAAAAATAAAATTTCATCTGCTCGAGCATCCGCTTCATCAAAGTCCTCAAGTACTCCATATCCTATTACACATTTTGCTAGTTGTGAAAAGTTTTCTAACAAATATCGCAAATATCAAGCAAAGGCACCCCTCCGAATTCATTTAAAGAAGCTATGAAACATGAAGGTTGTCATAAAGCTATGAGCGAAGAAACTAAAGCCCTTGAAGATCAAGGCACCTGGGAATTACAACCTCTTCCTCCCGGCAAGAAAGCCTTGGGGAGTAAGTGGGTGTATACTAAGAAATATAATGAGCAGGTAAAGCTACAAAGATTCAAGACCAGATTGGTTATATTTGGTCATCATCAGGTAGAAGGTATTGATTATAATGAGACTTTTGCTCCTGTGGCAAAAATGACGACGGTTCGTACATTCCTAGCTATTGCAGCTGTTAAAAGATGGATGTTCGTAATCCTTGGTGGAAGAAATATATATGAAAATCCCCCTAACTTTCAGGAAAAAAATACTAATCTGGTTTGGAGGATGAAAAAATCGTTGTATGGTTTGAAACAGGCACCAAGGTGTTGGTTTGCAAAATTAGAGACTGCTCTTAAAACATATGGGTTTAAGTAGTCCTATTCTGATTCTTCCCTGTTCACTTTGACAAGGAAAATAATTCAGCTGAATGTGCCCATTGATGTGTCTGAGTTATGCATGCTTCTTAAACGTATTCTCTATCCTTTTGGTTAGTAGTTAGGCTTAAGTATGGAAGAATGAAGTTGTTTTAGTCTTAGAAGGTTTATGAGTAATATGTTGACTTTTGTCTAATAATTCATACTTTTGTGAGTTTTGAAGAGTAAGGTCGTTGTTAGGTGGTCCTGCTTTATCCGAGATGTTTGAGATGCAATATTAGGATGTTCGGGAATTTTGGCTGATGAAGATTTGTGGCAAGCTCGGCAGCAAAGGCCAAGAACCAGACCAGTCGCACCTCGCGACCACCATTGCACCTCACGAGCGTGGTCGCGGGTCGCAACCCCTTTGTCCAGCCCATGTTTGCAGCGTCAGGTAAAAAACAGAAGCTTGTAGCACCTCGCGACCCACATCGCACCTCGCGACCAATAACTGACTTTGGCGATTTCTTCAACAACTAGGTTTTCTTCTGTAATTATAAATAGAAAAAGGCGCCTCTTTTACAGAGCACGAGTAGAAAAACAGAGCAAGGGCCAAGAAACTTCATCTTTCATTTCTTTTCACTTCTCTTTCATATTCTAGTTTGTATTATAGTTAGATTATGGAAATTATAGCTTAAATCACTCTTGGGAACGATTTATCGAAGCTTCAACTACTTATTGTGAGTTACTCTACTCTCTACTATTTCTCTTGGTTATTGTATGATTTCATATATTCTATTATATGATGGTTGCAAAACTTAGTAGGAGTACTACTAGTTTAAATTTGTGAGTTATCAATTGCTAGATTTAAGAATAGAATCAGATTGTTCTGTTCTTTTATCACTTGGTAGTAAACTAAGATTTAACTTTGCATGCTGATCATGAATTGTTAGAACTTAGGGAAATTAAACAAATTAATTGAATGTTTATCGCTTGATGACATTAGCAAGCCTATTGATTCTCTATCATTATTGCTACTTTTGAATCGATCCTAAACGTAGATTGGACTAAGTTATTCAATAGTAAGGGTTTTGTATTCACGCTAATTATGCTATTTAACAACAAGTAAGGAGAATAGGAGATTTCATCTCAACAATAGGTAACCTTGAATTTAAGTAGAGTTGTGGTTCCAATGATCAATAAATTAGTTGAAAGCGGAAAATAATTGGACTCAAGACTTGTTTACGATGAATTTTTTATAACTTTCATTTAGTTGTTTAGATTTATCTAGTAGGAAATTGTATTGAAAAACCCCCTTGAATTGGTTACTTGACACTTAGAGTCATCTAGCTGTTGTTTATGTTGAGTACAAACTTGTCCCTGTTTCCCTGTGGATACAAACCTTACTTCCCTTCTACATTTAGTTGTAAAAGAGAGTAGGAGATTTATTTTCGGATAGGTGCATACGACTAAAGGACTTGCCCAAAATTTTGGCGCCGTTGCAGGGGAAATGATGTTACTTGTTTGTAATTAGTCTATGTTTTTGGATTGTATTGCTTATGGTTTTTGTTTATGTTTAACACTCGTGCTACTAACAAAGAAAATTTGGAGTACGATCTTGAATTGGAATTATCTCTTTTCAGGTTTAGAAAGGAATTACGAGAAATTTTTAAGAGTTACCTTTTACTATTGAAGAGAAGAAGGAGGAAGAGATGCCTCCTCGAGCGGAAGCTCGTACGTTGAGGGAGCTCACAGCTCCTAATCTTGATCAACAACCTCTATGTATTGTATATCCTGCAACTGAGGATGGTGCTACGTTCGAGCTTAAGTCAGGGTTGAAACCAAGTGGAGCAACAGAGGAACAAGTCAAGTTAAAGGCGTTTACTTTTTCTCTAAAGGATTCAGCCAAAGATTGGTTATACTTCTTACCTCCAGAATGTATCTCTACATGGGTAGAAATAAAGCGACATTTTCTTGAAAAATATTTTTCTAGCTTCTAAATCATCAACATTGAAGAAGGAGATCAACAATATTGAACAGATGCATGATGAGTTTTTTTATGAGTATTGGGAGAGATTTAAGAGATTATGTGCTAGTTGTCCGTATCATGGGTATTCTGATGAAGATCTCATCCTATACTTCTATAATTGCCTCAGTGATGAAGATGTGAGAATGGTAAATGCAGCCAGTGGTGGTTCTATCATTAATAAAACTCCAACTGATGCAAGGGCATTAATTAAAGAGCTGTCTGAAGGCTCTAGAGAATTTCATAGAAGGTCCAACCATCAAAGAACAAATGTAGACAACTCAGGTTCAAGTTCAAAGCTAGAGGATCAAGTCCAAGCTCTTACCTCGATGATGCGTGGATTCATCTTGAAAAATAAAGTTCAACAAGTGAAGACGTGTGGGATTTGTTCTTTCGATCACCCTACTGATTTTCGCCCGCATCAAGTGAAGAAGTGAAGGCTATGGGTTTCAAAGGTCAAGGATTTCAAAAGAGATATGATCCATACTCAAGCACATATAATCCAGGGTGGAGATATTATCCCAATTTGAGATATAACAATGCTCCTGGATCCCAGCAGCAACAACAACAACAATACAACAAACCATATCAACCTTAACCTAGGCCCCCAGGCCAAAGTTCGAGCCCCGACATGTCCACAGAGGAAATGTTAAATGCTTTAACTATAAATTGTGACTATCATGCAGGGCAATATGGTGCAGGAGGAGACTAGCGCTAGCATCAAGAACTTGGAATGGCAAATGAGCTAAGTTTCAGAAGCGGTGAGCAGATTGGAAGCACGAGAGTACAGGAAATTACCATATCAAACAAAGATGAACCCCAGGCCTAAATCAAGTGCCATCACATTACGGAGTGGAAGGGGAACGAAAAAGCAGTTGTTCGTGACAAAGAGCTCGAGGAAGAAGTTGTTGTTCATGAACCGATATCTGATGTAGAGCCATTATCACCACAACAAGATAAGCAAGTTCAAAAACCACCTTCTCTGCCTTATGAACCAGTTCCACCATTTCCAGAGGCATTAAAAGACACTCGCAGAAAGGAAAGTGACAAGGATATTTACGAGGTTTTTTGTAAATGTGAGGTAAACATCCCTCTTTTAGATGCATTGAAATAAATTCCTAGATATGCTAAGTTTCTTAAAGAGTTGTGTACTGCTAACATAAAGAATAAGTTGAAAGGAGTGCAAAAAGTGAAGATTATCGAGCATATTTCAGCAATATTTCAAAGAAAGCTACCTCCTAAATTCCTTGTGTCATAGGTCATACCATGTTTCAAAAAGCCATGTTAGACTTAGGTGCTTCAATTAATGTGATTTCTTATTCGTTATATGAGTCTTTAAAACTTGGTACATTGCATGAAACTGGTGTAGTGATACAATTAGCTAATAGTTCCAATGCTTACCCTAGAGGCATAGTAGAGGATGTGTTAGTTAAGGTTGGTAAATTGATTTTTCCTACTGATTTCTATGTCCTAGATATGGAACATGATAAGCAAGCTACCCCTACTCTGTTAGGTAGGCCATTCTTAAAAACAGCTAGGACTAAAATTGATGTACATAATGAATCTCTTACTATGGAATTTGACGAGGATATGGTTGAGTTTAACATTTATGATTCTATGATATTCCCTACTGATGATCATTCTTGTTATTTCATTGACGTGATTGATTCTGCAGCACAATACATATTTGATATTAATGGTGAAGATGAGCTTCAGGCAGCCCTTGAGCATAGTTTGAGTAATGATGATAATGGATACGTTTTGAGTGCTAAAAGCTTCCACTTGTTCCTCCTCATTTGGGACCCATTCTACTAACTATTCCTTGAGAGAAGCTTTTGCCCTCTGTTTTGTAGGCACCGAAAGTGGATTTAAAACCACTTCCAAATAACTTGAAATATGTATTTCTTGGTGAAGGAGACACATTGCCTGTGATAATTTCAAATAAGCTCACAAAGGTATAAGAAGGGAAGTTGATTGAGGTTCTTAAGGAGCACAAATAAGCCATTGGATGGAAAATTGCCAACATCAGAGGTATACGTCCTACCACATGCATGCATCAGATTTTGTTGGAGAATGATGCAAAACGAGTAAGACAACCACAATGAAGATTAAACCCACCTATGATGGAGGTGTTGAAAATCGAGATTATGAAATTACTCCATGCAGGTATGATTTATCAATTTATGATAGTAAGTGGGTTAGTCCCACTTAAGTTGTGCCTAAAAAGACTAGAGTAATTATTATGGAGAACCAAGCAAGTGAAGTAGTTCCTACTCGTATCCAAAATGGATGGCGTGTTTGCATTGACTATCGTAGGTTGAATGCAGTGACTAGAAATGATCATTTAATTTCCTTTTACCATTCATTGATCAAATTCTTGAAAGACTTGCCAATCATGCTTTCTATTGTTTCTTAGATGGACTATTAAGGATATTTTCGGGTGGCCATTGCGCCAGAAGATCAAGAGAAAAACCACTTTTACGTGCCCTCTTTTGGTACGTTTGCTTATAGGCGCATGCCTTTTGGGCTTTGCGATGCCCCCGCCACCTTTCAAAGGTGTATGGTGAGTATATTTTCCGAGTTTGTCGAACACTTTGTTGAGGTTTTCATGGATGATTTCACCATCCATTGAGATTGTTTTGATATCTGTTTAAATCATTTGTCATTAGTGCTTAAAAGGTGTATTCACACTAAACCTTGTGTTAAATTCCGAGATATGTCATTTTATGGTGGAGCAGGGGTTGTTTTAGGTCATGTGGTTTCTGCTAAGGGTATTGAAGTTGATAAGGCAAAAATTGACACTATACAATCTTTACCCTATCCTACTAATGTTCGAGAAATCCGTTCTTTTGTTGGTCATGCAGGTTTTTATGTCAGATTTATCAAAGATTTCTCGAAAATTTCTTCTCCTCTGTGTAGGGCCTTTGATGAGTTGAAAAGGAGGCTTGTCTCTCCCTTTCGAGATTATGTGCGATGTAAGTCACTACGCCACCGGAGCGGTGTTTGGTCCAAGGGTGGGGAGAGAACCTCATGCCATTTACTACGCTTCTATGACTCATAGTGAGGCTCAGCGTAACTATTCTAATAATGAAAAAGAGTTGTTAGCTGTAGTATTTTCTTTGGAAAAATTTAGATCTTATTTGCTTGGAACAAAATTTATTGTATATACTGAATATGCAGCTCTTCGCCATTTAATGACGAAGAAAGAAGTCAAACTAAGATTAATCAAGTGGATTCTACTTTTGAGCGAGTTTGATTTGGAGCTAAAAGAAAAGAAGGGCACAGAGAACTTGGTGGTAGATTAGTGTCCTCCTTGGACTTGGAACTGAATGAAGAGAAACCATGGAAATAATCTAGTCAGGAAGAATTTTCGGATGAGCAACTGTTCGCTTTTAGTGACTTTCAACCATGGCATGCTAATATAGTAAATTTCCTTGTTTCTAACAAATTTCCTCATTTTTTTCAAAAGCATAGAGAGACAAATTGAGAAGTGATGCAAAGTATTATGCATGGGACGAACCATATATATCTATGGAAGCATTGTGCGGATCAAGTGATTAGAAGGTGCATTTCCAATATTGAGATAATATCGATTCTCACTTTTTGTCACTCTCATGCTTGTGGAGGTCATTTTGGAGCAAGGAGAACTGCTTGAAAGATATTGGATTGTGGTTTTTACTAGCCTAGCTTGAATAGAGATGCATTCTATTTCTATAAATCTTGCGATAATTGTCAAAGAGTCGGGAATATTTCCCGAAGGAATGAAATGCCACAAAACTCGATCTTGTATTGTAAAATATTCGATGTTTGGGGCATTGACTTTACTGGACCATTTCCTAACTCTTTTGGTTTCAGTTATATTTTGCTAGCTGTTGATTAGTGACAAAGAAAACCATTTTTGCAATCGGACAATTGGAGCGTTGTTAAGGAAATATCATGTCACTCACAAGACTTCAACTGCATATCACCCACAAACAAATGGACAAGCTGAAGTATCCAACCAGAAAATTAAGTCCATCCTTGAAAAAACAGTGAATCCGAATAGAAAGGATTGGAGTACGCAGTCGGATAATGCTTTGTGGGCGTACATGACAGCATATAATGTAACACCCCAGGGGCCCACTAGTATATATTGTCCTCTTTGGGCCCTAGCCCGCAAGGATTTGCTTTGGTGTAGAACTAAAGTCTTACACAAAAGGCCTCTACTAGGTTGAGGTGTCCACCTGTATATATAGAAGGTTTCGTTCTCCTCAACTTCCGATGTGGAATAGCCAAGATCTTATGCACCTTCTCCCCTCCTTTATAGAATCTGCGTCCTCGTAGGCACTACTCGACACCGGAATGGGCCCTGGATCTGATACCATCTGTAACACTCCAGGAGCCCACTAGTAGATATTGTCCTAATATCTTGGCTATCCCACATCGGTAGTTGAGGAGAACGAAGCCTTTTTTATATAGAGGTGGACACCTCAACCTAGTAGATGCCTTTTTGGTAGGACTTCGGTTCTGCACCAAAGCAAATCCTTGCGGGCTAGGCCCAAAGAGGACAATATCTGCTAGTGGGCCCCCGGGGTGTTACAGATGGTATCAGAGCCAGGGTCCATTCTGGTGTCCTGTAGTGCCTACGGGGACGCAAACTCTTTAAAGGAGGGGAGAAGGTGCGTAAGATCTTGGCTATCCCAGATCGGAAGTTGAGGAGAATGAAGCCTTCTTTATGTTGAAGTGGACATCTCAACTTTGTAGAGGCCTTTTCGGTAGGACCTCGGTTTCGCACCAAAGCAAATCCTTGCGGGCTAGGCCCAAAGAGGACAATATCTACTAGTGGGGTCCCGAACACCTAGGGTTGTGAAGAACTTTAACATAAACTTGGATGAGGCCGGTTTGCATCGAAAATTGCAGTTCCAAGAGTTAGAGAAAATAAGGAATGAGTCTTACGAGAATGCAACTATTTATAAAGAAAAAACGAAGGCTTGGCATGATAAGTTGATCATTGTTTTTGCTGATTTTTGACTTGACGTCACAGGCTAATATTGGGACGTCAACAACCAGATTATAATGATTCAAGGGAATGAAATAGCAATGGGGATCAACAAGGAATGACAAAATGAGATGGTGACACGGAAAAACCCCAATGAAGATGGGTAAAAAACCGCGGTGGATATTAGTCCACCAATCCACTATATGCAACTGACGCTCAGGATGAACGACAGTCAATAATACAACCTAGTTATTGAATCTAAGTACAGTTTGTGATTAAGAAAATAAGTGCGATTGAAGCAGTAATGATGTTTAGCAAAGTGCTTTGTAATCTTGTATATTCAGAGAATAATAACAATAGAGATTTTGTAACTTGTGTTCTCTCTTCTGATCCTTTGGCCTCATATATCTCCAACCTTGACGTAATCCCAAGTATCTCGGAGATTGTTATCAACAACTCTCCCATGTTCCTCCTATATTAATGCCACGTTCTCTGGCCGGATCTTTGAATAATATCCAACGACTACATCATCAACCAAAGTGATGACCAAGTCTTCCTTAGTTTTCGTTGGGCAGTTGCAGCTCCAATCCACGTCATTATTGCGACGTTTAGTCATAACGTCAACGTCAACCTATAAAATTTGACCATAATAGTTTGCCCCCCAATTGTTGAAATGGGGATGTCAGAAGAGTCAAAAGACAATTGAAATACTCGTGGCAAGAATCCTGCGCAACTTAAAACATTTGTCAAAAAGATAATGCAGAATGGTAAAAACAGAATAATTATCTTAAGGGATAACTCAAAGGTCAGCTGAAAAGATAAAATTTAAATGAAGATAATTAAGCTTAGTAATCAATTTCTACCAGTTGCTCAACAAATAATTAAAATAGGCGCATAAAAAGTCGTGCCTGTAGACACCAAATTTTGAACCCTTGTTGTGCATAAAATTTTAAAATAAAGATTTTGAAAAGAAATTAAAATAACGAAAATCGTCATGCATCGTGGAGCGCCCCCCCCCTCGTCAAAGGCATGTTTCGCCCTGGAACGCGAGTTTCATTCCGTCGTATGGTTTTTCTTTTTTCGCGTATTAGTCATGCAATTCCGGCTTAGAAAAGTAATTTTCCTTAAGTTGTAGTCAATAAATACAACCACCGGTTTAATAAAATAATTTGTAGTATAATCACGCTCGTCTTTACTAATTTGACGAGTTTTCGTTAATTGTTTTAAGTTAGTTTTTTAGAAAAACAGAAAAACGAGTCGCAATTAGACGCCGAAATTTTAGTCGTCTCCCAAAACCGGTAGTAATCAGTTTTCTTGATGGTCAAGTCATTGTTCATTGGATAAAGAATAAGAATATATTCTTTAACCACCAATCACATTCTTTTATCCATTAGTTATGGAATAAGAATCATGAAAAAGAATAAGAATGAAATCCAAAGTGTAAGAGTCAAGAATCCGATTTTTTTGGAAGATTCGAACTGTACGCCAGGAATATGATCATGCGCCCAGCGCACAGCAGGTTCCTGCGCTAGACGTAGGCCTGTGCGCCAATAGCACGGTGATGTGTCTAGCGCAGGGCTTTGCGCTAAGCGCAGTAATCCAGTCAGTTTCTCTTTTCATGTTTTTCGATGCATTTCTACGTATTAGGATGTATTTAGGAAAGAATATTTTCTGAAAATCTGATTTGGCCTCATTGATGAAAAAATCTAAAGAGAATAAGAATATTTGTATTTCCAAAGAGATTTGATGATGTCATTAGGGTGATGCCATTAGGGTGATGTCATTAAGGTAATTTAGGATGGAAAAAAATTAGATTTTTTGGGTGAAAAATCTGATTTTTTGGGTGAAAAATCTGTTTTTTTACCTTCTTCAAACCCTAATTCACCACCTTATTTCCCTATAAATACCCCCCATTTTTTTTACAATTTCACACAATAATTTCACACAACTTCACTTAACTCTACTACTCTCTTCCTCCTTAATTTCTCCATCTAAGCAAAAGTTATAATTAGTAAGTAAAGAAGTTCACCCAAAAAAAAAAGAGAGTTTAAGTTAGTAATTAAGTGGATTTAGAAACTCACTTAGAAATTAAGAAAATCACAAAAAAGGTAGATAACTTTGCAAAAGGAAGTGCATCATTGAGCTAGCAAGGTAAAGTTGAAGTTCTTGTTATTTTTTCTTGATTATCTTCTTAATCACATACTAACTTCCTCTTTGTTTCTTCTTATCAATTTTTTAATTTTTGGAGTGATTTGGGTATGTGGAAATCCTAATAGGTTCCCAACCTTAAATCAGCCCACCTAGAATAGTCAACTCTAATGGGGAGACTCTTAGGAAATAATGTGTTTATGTGATTTTTCTTAATCAAGTTGTTGTTCATCACCAAAAACATGTTTTCATAAAAAAATTCAAGAAGAGTTGTGCATAAACATCTCCATAAAAAGAAAATGTGATGTTGTAATTATGGTCAGTTTTAATTTTGTATTTTATTTTATTTTTCGTCTGCATTAACTAAATATTTTATAGGATGTAATATTTTTCCTATGAATTTCAAGATATTTCCAGCAACTGGGCTTTGGAATTTCTATGAAACGAATTTTGTACCGATAATTAAAAATCATACAACTTTGTTGTGCAAAACTGATTTTGTCCAGTACCACATAAGCTTGTCTTGTCAATAAAGTTTAAAATAAACTCATTTAGACAAAATAAAAACATCAACTTTAAAGTAGACATTAGTAGTTTTCAAAAACATAAAAATCATGTTCGTGTAAATCACTAAATTCTAGAACACTAATTTTCTCTTCAGTTAAGAAAATAAATAAAAAATTATCTTAAAAATGTCCAATTCAAGTGAAATTCTCCAGTATAGTTTTTCAAAGTATCTAGAATGTTCATACCAAAATTCACTTCAAAATAAGTTCAATAAGTTGGATTTCAAAGAACAAATTTAATAAAGGTCCTGTTTTGACCAGTTTTGGCATAAAATTCACTATAATTTGAGTTTTCACTAAAAGCTTATGAACTTTTAACACAACATAAATAACTCACTGACCTATCCATATAGGTATCATATGCTCAATTTAGCTCTTTGTATAGAAAGTTATGAATTTTACAAGTCAGTACAAGAACAAAAGTGCAATCTGAAAAATGAAATAAAGTGATTAACTCAAGTTTCATAAAAAAATTGTTTTCTTCATACGAAAATGTTAATTAAAAATCATGAAATTTTAAGTTTCTCTTGAAATGATTCATTTTTATTATGCAATAAAAATCAATAAAAATTGTCATAAAAAATCAAAATCAAAGAGGTTAATTAATCTCTAATTTTTCACAAATTTACAAATAAACATGGATTCCAAAGCCCATTCAAGGAGATGAATATCAAGGAGTATCATGGTGAAGATCAAGATTGAAGATTTGTATAAATCATAGAATTTGTACATATTGTTGTAATAATAGTTTTTTTTGTAGATACTTATTACATCACTCATTAATAAAAAACATGGAGATGTTTATGCATAATTTTCATAAATAATTTCACAATTATTTTTAATAAAATGAGCAACCAATGTTATAAATTTTTCATGTTGGGCCCAATATATCATAGTATATGAATAAAATGACCCAATCTAAAATAAGAGGAAAAAATTGCAAATCTAACTAAGTTAAATTGTATGATGATCCATCCTACATTTTAAAATTTGTTCTCCATCTTCAAATGGATCAATTATATAGTTTGACATAATTAGATTGGTAATTATGATCTCCGAATTGATTTTAGGCCGTTTCACGTGTCTCGCTTTAAATGGCCAAATTCCAATTAGCCAAACACAATCT
Source organism: Beta corolliflora (assembly GCA_947648045.1). Lineage (NCBI taxonomy): Eukaryota > Viridiplantae > Streptophyta > Magnoliopsida > Caryophyllales > Amaranthaceae > Beta > Beta corolliflora. The sequence continues at coordinate 816,279 of CANSZD010000554.1, forward strand.
CCAAATTTGATATCAAAGTGATCATTTCTCTCTAATAAATGACTTAATAATCTTCAATTAAGATTATTTCTCAAAAGCCTTCAAATTAGGAAGCAAACCTCTAAGACCTCTTGAAAATTATAAACGTGATCACTAATTAAGGTGGTTATTTCAATCCTTAATTAATCGCTAATTAGAGCGGTTAACTCAAACTTTTCATTTTTAATCACTAATTAGGGTGATTATCTTAAACCTTGGTTAATCACTAATTAGGGTGATTAGCTTAACCTTTCATCATATTTAATCACTAATTAGAGTGATTATCTTAAACCTTGGTTAATCACTAATTAAGGTGATTAACTTAACCCTCTTTATTTAATCACTAATTAGAGTGATTATCTTAAACCTTAATGATCGTTAATTAGGACGCCTTTTTTCTCATTTAATCACTAATTAGAGTGATTATCTTAAACCTTAATAATTATTAATTAGGGCGATTATTTTTCTCATTTAATCACTAATTGGAGTGATTATCTTAAACCTTAATAATCGTTAATTAGGGTGATTATTTTTCTCATTTAATCACTAATTAGAGTGATTATCATAAACTTTAATAATCGTTAATTAGGGCGATTATTTTTCTCATTTAATCACTAATTAGAGTGATTATCTTAAGCCTTGAATAATCACTAATTAGGGTGATTATTTCCTAACCTTCATTTTAATCGCAAATTAGGGTGATTACTTTAATCTTTTCTATTTAATCACTAATTAGGGTGATTATCTTAAAACCATTTTTAATTGCTAATCAAGGTGATTATCTTTCCTTTTAAGTTCAATCACTAATTGAGGTGATTATCCTAAACCTTGTTTAATCGCTAATTAAGGTGATTAATTTAACCTTTTCATATTTAATCACTAATTAGAGTGATTATCTTAAATCTTAATAATCGTTAATTAGGGTGATTATTTTTCATATTTCAATCACTAATTAGAGTGATTATCTTAAACCTTGAATAATCACCAATTAGGGTGATTATTTCCTAACCTTCATTGATAATCACTAATCAAGGTGATTATCTTTCCTCTTAAGTTTAGTCACTAATTAGGGTGATCATCTTAACCTCCATTTCTGATCACTAATTAAGGTGATTATATTGATCCTCCCTCATATTTAATCACCAATTAAAGTGATTATCTTAATCTCATTTCAATCACTAATTGGAGTGATTACCTTATTCCTAATAGATTTGTCTAATTCTAAAGGTGAGTTATTCATAATCTATTCTTTCCTTTTCTTCCCCAATGGAATTGGCCATTCAGGGTGAGACATAAGATCGAACTACGATGGTTTTGATCCATGAGTGGATTCCAATCCCGCAATGATTGGTACGTAGTGCAACTTCAGTGCTCAAACCTACCATGTACCAATGATATATTGGTCCTAAATAAAAATGGTTAATATGTATATGTGCAAACTATGTGTTTTTCTTTCTTTTAATAGCCATGATTACTTTAAAATGGAAAATAACGCATTTAGTAAGAGTCCGTTCTGTAGAACGGAAGAGGAGACGAGTTCCAGACGTTTGCACCTCTTAACCTAAACCCCGAACCCTATCTCATGGTATGAAAGACCAATTTTCAAAAATCCTTATCCATATGAAGTCGTCATCGTTTTAAATGATATTTCTTTAAATTGATTTTATAATGATTTATTAAATAAATCTGTCCCTATTCAGATATTAATAGGGTGGCGACTTCAAAGTTTTCTAAAACTCATAGTCCAATGAGATACTTTCGTGGGATTCAGATTGTTAATTAAGACAGTAAAAAATCGGGTACCACAATGCCACCATTGTTCATTGCCACACGTCAAAAAATACAATCTATCTATTAATGTCGCTGATCTCCATCTTCTCTAGAACTCGCCGGAACTTTTCGTCAGAAACGAACCATCAACCAGGTAAATCTCACAGCTTTTCACTTGTTTTTGCAATTTATTTTACTTCCACCCAATGGCTCCAAGTAGGCGTAGCATAAGAAATATTACCAAGTCAAATGAGAAAGCGAAAAGCAAAGAAAAAGTAGTAGATGAAAAGAACGCTATCGATGACGAACAATCAACTATGTCCGAGGAAGATTTGATGAGGTTCTTAGACTTAGGGAATTTACCAACTGACACAATCTTAAGGAACGTCGATCCGGACGAGCGACCGGAAGATTGTCCTGACGACTGGTAGTTCTCTACGAATACCCTTTCAAAATTGGATTTATGCTAACTTTCTCCCCTTTAGTGAGGGATCTCCTTCAGTTCTATAGCGTAAGCCCTGGGCAACTTTTGCCCCAAGTCTGGAGAGTTCTAAGCGTCATTGAGAGGGTGCCAGTGTCGTGGGAGGATCCATTCACACTTCAGGTTTTGATGTATTACCACGAAGTTAGGGTCAAGAGTAGGAACAAATTGACACTCCATGTCAGGGCCAAAAAGAACACTTTGGTCGAAGGGACACAGTCGAATGACAGAGGATGGAAAAAACCGATATGTCTTCGTCAGTAAATCTTCTTTGGGCAACTTAGGATGCTTCCTAAAAGGAGGCTAGAATGTAGAAGGTCAGCAATGTTTATTCACAATATTTTTTGTTCGTCCGTCGTTAACTCGGTGCTTATGTCTTTCTTTTTGCAGACATTAACCCAAAGGTGCTAGACTGTCGTGAAGGTTCCGACCAACAGTCATAAGAATTCTTACAAGCGACTGCGGTGGAACGCACGTTCAAGAAGGTTACCGCCACTGATCAAGGATGTTGCTCATCAATGACATCAGGTACGTTTGTCGTTCTGAATTTTTTGTCAATCGTTTCCAACGTTTTCTTCCTAACATTCCATCATACCATCGCGACAGAAAACACTCAATCAACACAAAGGGGATAATTGGACGAGAAGGCTATTGCTGAAGCGTTGAAGAAGACGAAGAGGGAAAAAGAACGCGCCGAACGATCGAGGTCTATGAAAGCGTCGATGTCCTCGCCGAAAGCGTATGAGAAAAAAAGTCACCTCGGTGTTCATGTTGACGACGATGATGTTGACGCTCCGTTTGCTAAGATGCAAAAGTCTGAATTCTCCGCTCCTACCAACAAGGAAGGTTCATCTTACAATTTCTCTATGCCCAACGACTTCATGTCGTTGAGCAAATCAATCTGGCCTGAGGCCGATAATCTCCTCTTTCCTTGCGATGCAGAGCGCCTACGAGAACGTCCTATGCCAGGGCTGATGCCGGATGACATTGAATTAATGTTCCAGGTATGTCGATTATCCCCTCGTCTAGATTATCTACCAAATAAAGTGTCTCTGAGTGTCGTTTTGTGCCCCAGGTGTCTCAGAACTTTCTAATGGCGAAAAAGGAAATGTCGTCGCTCTTTAGGAGTCATCAGACGACGAAGGTCAGGATGGAAAAAAGTGAAGCGGCGCTGAAGGAGAAGGAGTTGGAAATTCAAAAAAGCTAGTATGAAGATAACCAATGTTGAGGAGGTTCTAAAGAAAAAGGAGGAGGAACTACAACTTGCAAAGGCAAAAGCTTTGGACGCTGAAGAAGTTCTGCGCATTCGTGACGGATAATTAGAGACGCTGCAAGCACATGTCGCCAGCATAAAGACTGACACAGATGGACTTGAGGCTGAGGTAACAGCTCGGGTGCGGGCGAAGCTGATGTACCAGTTCATGATGGGGCGTACGTCTTCCTGGGATCCTAAAAAAGAAATTTGCCTAGGCCGCCCTTTCGGGTTTTCAACCTAGCGGGCTTGGACATACCTTGGAAAAGGAGTTAGGGTTAATGGAAGGTTGAAAGGTTAGACGCTTGAAGTTTCAATGAAGGCTCAATTGGTTGGGCTAAGGTAGGATCATGGATTTGGATTATATGGGTTAAGGTTTTGATGGATTGAAGGATTTGAATGAGGGGTAGAACATGTGTGCAAGCCCCCTAGCTTGACTTTTTCTTTTGCCTTTGGCTTTTTCTTTTTGCATTTTTTTCTTTTTGTCTTATGCGTTTTCTTTTGCTTGCTTTTTTTTCGCACTTTTAATATTTTTCACTTTTTTTGTTGTGCTTTTGGGTATTGGAAGGCTTTGAAAATTATTTGTGGAGCTTTTATTGGGCGATTAATTTTTTTTGGTTAAGGATCATGGAGATGATGGCTTAAGGGATTTTTTTTTTATTTTGGTTGCACGAGGATGGCTTATGGATGAAGGAAGAGGAAAATAACTCATAATCAAAAGTATGTCCATTTTTTAAATTTTTTTGTATATTTATTTTGTATTTTGAATTTTTTATTAATCAAGGTCATTAGAGATAATTTGATTTGAGTTTCATCATCGAATTTGAAGCATAAATGATTGTGAAAGGCCAATGAAATTAAAAAGAAAAATAAAATGAAATGAAAATGGAAAGGCTATAATAGATGAAGTCCTATAGTGACATAAACTCGATGGGAAATGACATAAATGACTTAGGTGAAGGACTCTCTAACTCATCCAAGGAAACCGAAAATAAAAGACTAAGCCTTTGAATTGTTGATGCACTGCGCAAAAGGGTTGTTGGTGATGCTGATGCTCGTTGTAGTAAGTATTAGAAGTCTATTGTCATTGACCATTTTTCGCAGCGCATTGATGGTATTAGATACTAGATGTCAGGTGGAATTTGCAGTAGAAGTTTAGGTTTCATCGTTTAGATTTTTTCTTTCAAGTGTAGGGTTCGGAGTAAACCATAAAGAAGTGATCACGCCTCTTTTGTGAAGGCGGTCAAAAATAATATTCGTGACTGTGTATGAAGTCGGGGTGGTGATACTGCGCTTAATGAGCTTTGAAGTGGGCTCACCTTCTTGTTCCTCCATTAGGAGTTGCTAAGTTGTAATCTCTCGACCGGTCCTGGACATAATCGAGTGAACCTCGCTTGTAAGTTTTAAGAAATGAATTCCGAAATGAGAAACGGAAATGAGATGGAAATGGGAAATGAGAGATGAGAAATGGAGAATGAGAAATGGTTTTGGAAGTGGGAAATAGAAAATGATTTTGGAAACGGAGGATTTGAAAAGGATATGGGCTTCACCATGAGGGAGACATGGGCATGACTATATGAAAATGCAGATATGGACTGGACTGGACTGGACTAGACTATGCAAGCATATTGGACTCAATGACTGGGTTTTAGTGATGATAGGGTAGGCTAGACTTTAAACTAATGGGTGAGTAAGCAGACTAGACTCAAAGAAGATTGCCTATGTAGACTTTAGGGAATACTAGACTGAACTTATTAGAGAGTAAGCATGTGACAGGGAAGACTAGACTTTCAACTTACATTTAGATTAAGTAGGCTAAACCAAAAGGTGAATAGACTTTGAACTTACGGGTGAGTAAGTAGGCTAGGTAATAAGGAAGGCTAGACTTTGAACTTATATTTAGAATAAGCAGGCTAGACCTAAGGATGACTAGGCTTTGAACTTACTAGAGAGAAAGTAGGCTAGCCAATAAGGAAGGCTAGACTTTGAACTTACATTTAGAGTAAGCAGGCTAGATCTAAGGGTGGCTATACTTTGAACTTACGGGAGAGTAAGTAGGCTAAACCAAAAGATTAATGGGTTTAGAGATTGGACTTCGTCCTATATGGGTTTAGAATTGCATCTAAATAGGGCTTACATAGAGATGCAAACTAGACCTAGGGTTGGGCTTTTATAGTTTGAAGACTTGACTGGGGCTTACATGAAGATCCAAACTAGACGTAGGGTATGAATTCGGCTTTTATAGTCCTAAGACTTGACTAGGGCTTAGATAGAGATGCAAACTAGACCTATGATTGGGCTTTTATAGTCCTAAGACTTAACTAGGGCATACTTGGAAATGCAAACTAGATAGGGTATGAATTGGACCTAAATGGACTTAAGTTTTGGATTAGATTAGGATTAGACATAGATTGGATTTGATTAGAGGTATTTGGACTAGGCTATGAATTTTTCGAAATTATTTTTGAAAAGGACCCCATCCTTGTTTTTATCTTTTATTAGGGAAAGATGATAAATTAATTTTGAATATATTTTCTTTTTGAATAGGTGGTATGATGATGATTAATAAATATTTTCGGAAAAGATAGAATAAACGAGGGTGTAGGATTGATATGGAAGATTTGTTAGAGATGGGATGAGATGGAACGAGGTAGACATGCATGACAACTCTAACTCTACCATGATCACTTTTCTAGATGCACTTTTTATGATAGACTCAACCTTAGATGATATGTATGAAAATGACTCCAAGAACGATCATGACTCCACATGAATGCAGACGGAAAAAACACAGAATTGACCATTACGACGACTAAATCAACAAAGATACAGTATGAAGGACTTAATGACAGACTTTATCGACTTAAACGATAGCCAAATTGAAAATAGCATGAGATGCAAAGGCGGCGCGCCACGCAACAGTGTTGCGCTCGGCGCACTGCCCCTAGGCGTGCAATTTGTCAATTTGACAAAAGTTTGGTAAATTTGACGATGTTTTTAGACACGATTTTAGGCGCAGTACACATTAACGTTTTGACAAGTTAATAAACGGCAAAAATCGCAATCATAAGCAAATGTCATATAACATGAATGCAAAAGTTCTCCACCTAAACTCCAGTTTTACGTTTCCACTATGGTCAGGTTTAGGTTAAGGATGAAAAGGGTCCATGACTAAGAGATTGATCCCACGCTTCGTACCTTTGCTTAAAAAGGTGGCCACGTGTAAGATGCACTCCAGTTCTCAAGTCAGGAACAAGAGAACAATGCCATGGTTTGGTGCGTTTGCTTATGACTATGATCCAAACTATCGCTCAGGAAGCTTTCGAAAGGACAAAGCAAAAACCCCCGGGGGTGGCCTCACGCATAAAACATGCGCTAATGAGGCAAGGAAGATTGTCCTTGTGGTGGCTTAAACAATAGCCATGCATATGCAAAGCTGTAATGCTATTTAAAAGCATAAAACAAGTATGAATCATATTTTTCGAGTTTCACCCACTTATTTAAAAAATTATAGGCGTGCTTTTATTAGCCTATGCGGGATAAGGGCGAATTTGACTACCCCATTTTAAAAATTTTAATTGAAAAAAATGTTTTGTAATAGAGAGAAGTTGCCAACAAGTCTTCAAAAGAAGAATCATAAACCTAGTTGGATATTGGAAAACTGTAGGGACAACTTAGGGACTTATCCAATGTAGATTTCCCCGTCTTGACTCCATTGATGGTCAATGAACCATAGATTGAGTTCGGGGGTGAAGGTACGAATTAGATCATGAATCAAATTCGCCCATTGCTGGCCTCTACTTAATATCGATTCATATCTATATTTATGCAAATAAATAACCATATAATATTTTAATGCAATGTAAAATTAATCTATGTCAGTTTATTATATAGACAAAAGACTAATTATTGGTGACATGTTATTATGCAATCAAATTACCGGTAACTTAATAGGTTGTCCAAATTATTTGAATTTAATGTTAGAACAGTTCTTTAGGTCTTTGATTAGCAATAATAATCATGTGAGGTTATGAAAGCATTAAAACATACAATCATGCATATGAATAGTAAAGAAAATAAATAAAAAGAGAAGATTTAGGGAAGACTTTACAAGAGAGCAGTAATTCCTTCAGGATCTACATTGTGACAAGTAAAATGTTAGTAAAAAAGGAATTAAATTGGAATTGACCCTCAAGAATTATACGTTTGTCGCCTGGGTCTTATGCAAAGATGTTTAGGATGAGCAATCTTGAAGCTTGAAATAGGAAAACCGAAGGTATGAATGTGTTTGAATGTAAGTTTGAGTGTTTGAATATCAGTTTGAGTGTTTGAATATGAGTTTGAGTATAGGAGAGTATGTGTAGAAGATGTAGGAAAGCATTGAGAAGAGTCGTTTGAAGAAACGAGGTATTTATAGGCAAATGAAACCGAAAATGAATCGAAAAGATAAAATAAAAACGTGTATCTGGCGCACCGCTTTGCGCTTGATGCACAGCCTGCGCGTGAGATGCGCAGCCTGCACAACTGTGCGCCAGACGCACAGCTGTGTCCCACACGCACTTGCTTTTTGGCCGATTTTTAATTGTTTTAAGATTCATTTTTATCCTTTGATAAAATCTATCCTTTGAAATCCGAAATCAACTATCTTTAGGAATAAAATTCTGATTTTCTAAATATCCATTTATATTTATTATCGGCAATAATTAATATTAAAATATTAAAAATACAATTAATTATTAGGAATAATTAATTGGACCTTTAAAATTGGGCTTGGGTTTAACAAATAAACTTGATATTTTCGAAATGCTTTTGGGCTTAGCTCATTCGATTGCTCTTCATTTGAACCAGACTAATTAGGACGACGGTATGTTTCATCATTGGGCACTCAATGGGGAGACACGATTTTGTGTCTACAGTGTCTAACACAGATCTTGACTTTAGGTTGGAGTCGCTTACTATTTCTTGTTTATTTGACATTATTGATTATTTGTTAGCTATGCTCAACATGCTTTCCCCCTCGTATTCCACTCAAATTAGGCTAAAAAATATCGAAAATGACCAATCATTTTTCAACAACGTAAAAACTTCACTAGTAGAATAATTATCTTTTGCTGCTATAAATTGCTGCAGTTTCAGCCATACGCAGCAATAAATCGGGTGAGTGGAAAAAAAACCCGTTTAGAACAACCTATTCCTGTGGTTTTTTAGAGAAACCGCAGCAATAGATTAAATATTAATAATTTTTTAATCTATTGCAGCGGTTTCGATAAAAAACCGCAGCAGTATCCCCTTTTATCAAATAAAAGCACTAGGGTTTCTTTCGTTTCAGTCATTAACTTCATGGCAGCCGTTTCCCTCAACGCTCTCTTTATTTTGTCCTCTCTCTCCTCCTTGTACTCCATCTCTCATTTCTCTTTCCTCATTTCACTCATTTCTCTCTGTTCCTCGAGCTTCCTCCTTTGTCGTTCTTCTTCGCCGGCCGTCCTTCTCTGGTTTTCCTCCTTCACGGGTCAGAGATTCTCGTTTGTCAGCTGTTCAGTTCACCAGACAAATTACGAAAACTTCGTCGACCGTGCTTCTCCTTCGTCGAGAGTTCTTCTTCGTCGGTCGTTCGAAGCCCGACGCTTGTCGCTCGACCGCCAGAAGTCCGGCGCTCGCTTGTCGTTCGACCACAAGAACCCCCGGACACTGTTGCTTGTTGTTCGACCACAAGAACCAGACGAAGACCCCTTCGTTGGTTCGTCGGTTTGTCGGCTGTTCAGATCGGTTCTTAATTTCTTTTTTTTCTGTTTTTTTTCGTTTTGAACTTAAGCTTCTATTTTTTATTATTTATCAAGATCTAATTTTAGGGTGTTGATTTTTTTTTTTTCCGATTTTCTTCAATTTTATATTTTTAGAATTAATATAATGTTATGGTTTCTGATTTTTGGTTTTTTATATTTTCTTTTGTATCTCTTTTTCTGTTGTATTTTGTGGTATAAGTAAATCTAAAGAATTAATATGATGTAGTGTCTTATTTTCTTTCTATATTTTTATCTCTCAAATTTGATGGCAAACTGAAAAAAAAATACTTATACCTGTACTTATTGCTGCGGTTTTGGTGTAGAATCGCAACAATACGTCAAACCTTGATTTGCGGCAGTGCAAAAAGCACAGCAATACGTCAAACCTTGATTTGCAGCGGTGCGAAAACCGCAACAATATGCCACTTAATAACCGCGGCAATATACAATTATTCTACTAGTGCTTCATCGCCAAGAAACGTGTGCAACACGCAATAGTCATGTGCGGCACGCATGCTACTTGCGCCAGACGCAACACCATGCATGGCGTGCAACCAGGGTTTGTGGCACGCATCATTATTGCGCTAAGCGCAAATGTTATTTTGAGTAATTATCCGGCGGTTTTGATTCGCTTCATTCAATGTCATCCCTGATCACTTCTAACTTATATGTTTCCAAAACAAAGAACTCACCTAATCTAAAGATAAGAATTAATCATTTCCATGCATATCATCTAAGATTGAGTTTATCTTTTTGATTCCATATAGATAAGTGGTCATTATAGAGTTTGAGTCGTCATGCATCTCATCAGATTAAGACGAAGGAACATCCAAACCATAAATATGACCCAGATACGATTTATTCCCTATCTCCAACAAATCTATCCTATCCTATTCTATCCTTTTCAAAAAATAATAATCTTTTTCAAAGTCTATCCTATCGTCCTCTTTTCTATATTTTTCAAAATATTTAATTATCATCATCAACTCAAAAATCATTTCTAAAAAAAGTTATCCCTATCTCGAATCTTCTCAATCCAATTAACCCAATCCAGTCAACTGAATCCAACTCCAGTTGCATTCATCTTGGGCCCATGTGCATTAGAGTCCATGCATTCATGTCAGGCCTATGTAAGTCTAGCTCATATCAAAATCTAGGCCCATTTGCATCTTTATGTGAATCCTAGTCTAATGTTATGCCTATGTAGGCCAATTTCAGTCTAATTTCAGTCAATTCAAAAGTTAAGCCCATGTGCTGCTCCCATTCAATTCCAAGGTAAGCCCACAAAGGCCTAATTCAAATCCCAGGTCTAGTTTGCATCATCATGTAAGCCCTAGTCAAATCAAACGTCAAGCCCATGTGCTACTCCCAGTTAATCTCAAAGTTAATCCCATAAAGAACCAATCCTTTAGTCTAGCAAAGCTAGTCCTTACTAAGTCCATAAAGGCACAATTCTTGAGTCTAGCGAAGCTACTCCCCCCTAAGTCCACAATGGCTCAATCTTGGAGTCTAGCGAAGCTACTCCTCCCTAAGTTCATAAAGGCACAATCCTTAAGTGTAGCAATGCTAGTCCTCCTTATGTCCATAAAAGCACAATCCTCTAGTCTAGCGAAGCTAATTCTCTCTAAGTCCATAAAGGCACAATCTTGGAGTCTAACGAAGATACTCCTCCCTAAGTCCATAAAGGCACAATCCTTTAGTCTAGTGAAGAAAGTCCTCTCTAAGTCCACAAAGGCACAATCATAGAAAATACCGAAGCTACTCCTCTCTAAGTCCATAAAGGCACAATCATTGAGTCTAGCGAAGCTTGTCCTCTCTAAGTCCATAAAGGCACAATCTTGGAGTCTAGTGAAACTACTCCTCCCTAAGTCCATAAAGGCACAATCCTTGAGTCTAGCCTGCTTACTCTCCATGTAAGTTCAAAGTCTAGTCTTTTCTAAGTCCATCAAGGTAATATTTGAGTCAAGCCTGCTTACTCTCCATGTTAGTTCAAAGTATAGTCTACCCTAAGTCCATAAAGGCACTATCTTGGAGTCCAGCTAAGCTACTCCTCCCTAAGTCCACAACACAATCTTTAAGTCTTGCCTGCTTAATGTCCATGTAAGTTCAAAGTCTAGTCTTCCCCAAGTCCATAAAGATACAATCTTGGAGTCTAGCGAAGCTATTCCTCCTTAAGTCCATAAATGCACTATCTTTGAGTCTAGCCTTCTTAGTCTCCATATGTAAGTTAAAAGCCTAGTCTTCTCTATTGCCATAAAGGCACTGTCATTCCGTGAAGTCTGCTTGCATAGTCCAGATCATGTTTGCATATGTATATAGTTAGGCTCATGTCTCCATCATGGTGAAGTCCATCCAATTCGAAGCCCATCATCCATCTTAAATCCTTTCTCATTTCAAAAAATCATTGCAAAAAACTTACAAGTGACATCCATTCAATTTCTGTTCAGGACAAGTCGTGAGGTTACAACTTAGGAATGCCCAACTGAGAGGAAAAAAGACCAACCCACTCTAAGGCTCATCAAAAGAACTATCACCACCCTGACTTCACTTTGAGTCATGAGATTACTTTTGACCGCCTCCACAACAGAGACATGATTGTTGGACTTTAAATGAGCATCTGGCATCTGATTGTTGGACTTTAAAGAATAACTTGCAGGACATGGTTGGTGATGGTAGACTTTCGGTTCCTCCTGCAGCAAAAGTTAACAACAACATTAATCCCTTGGGCATTGTCTCAATAGTGCAAGGGGATTAGTCATTTCTTTCTAGTTTTCCAGGTCAAGTCGGAGAATCTATCCCCTAGCTCTTTCCTTCCTTACTTGCCGAGTCTATATCAATCTAGGACTTTAGATTTATCAACCTTCTATTCTAAATAATAAAATAACTGCATTTCCTTTTATACTTTCATTGGCCTTCCATTATATATGATTCGAATTCGATGATGAATCTTTAATCAATTTGAAAATTAAATGACCTTTGACTAAATAAAAAAAAAAAAAAATGGACATACTTTTGATTAGGAGTTCTTTCCCTCTGCCCTCCATCATTTCACAAAAGCCATGACTTCCATAAGCCATCTTAATGCAACAAAAACCTCCATAGGCCATCTTCAAGAAAATAATAATCCCATAATCCATGATCTTCATGATCCTTAACCTAAAAATCCTTTCAAATTAAAATTTATCAAATAACCTTCAAACCTTCCATATCCTAAAATCGGGAAAACTTGTCTGCCCTCAGTGCACAAAAAAAAAATAGTGCCAGGCAAAATGAAAAAAAGAAAAAATTCAAAGTGCAAAAAAGCAAAAGAAAAAAGAATGCAAGAAACAAAAAAGAAAGAGAATAAGCAAGAGCTAAGGGCAAAAATCCCAGCTAGAGGGCTTGCAAAATTTGACCCCTCATTTCAAACCCTTTAATACATCACAATATCTTAAAGGAAAAATTGATTTAATCAATCCCAACTTTTGGCGTCCTGACAAAAACAGACCCAACTTTCGTTTTTTATTGTTTAGTCCCAACTTTTGGGGATACTTTACACGCGTGGACCTAGCAGGTTACCAACCTGCTAATGCAGGTAAACACTAGTCACGTGCCTCCACATGACTTTTTTTTAGTTAACAAAACCCATAATCTTCAGCTTGTTCAATCTTCTCTCTCTCCAAAATCTCAAACATAAACATGCTCAAACTTTTATCTCCCGGGAAATGGAACCATCTCAAAACTCACCATCACACGCCTATATATTTCTTAGTATCATCTCATAAATCTCAATTAGATTTCTCGCACACATGATCGATTTTTCTCATGTGGTTACTCGTCGAATCCTCAAAAGTTGGAAAATTAATGCGGAATTGGAGGTGGGTTTTTGAGAAATCACATTTTGTGTAATCAAAGAGGGGTTTTTGCAGTGATTCGGGCCGAGAATCGATGGAATACGACGTCGTTATAGTGAGTGGGAATGAGCAACGAAGGAGTTGGGAGAGAGGCGGTTGCTGGCGGCAGTTTACTGGCGTTGTCGGATCTCGCCGGTGGTGGTCTAAAGGTGGGGCAGTGGTGGTTGTTTTAGTGGTTGATATGGGTGTTTGTATTGGGTGCCGAATAAAAACAGAGGAAGAGTAATATAAATTCTTAGTTGATTTTGATTAATTCTGATTTCTTGTTGTGGTTTTTGTGATGCAAAATTCAATTCAGTCTCCCCTATTTATAGAGTAACAGTATCTCAGTTTCAATTTCCTCAATTTAAAAATCTCAAAACCATTTGAATCCATGGAATTGGAAGAAATCAAGTGGCTAAATTCATGGGTTTAATAAAAATCCGGTGGGTATAATGTGTTTGTGAGAGCATGAATCGGTGGGAGTAGATGTTGATGTTCTTGTTGTTCAATTTGCTGTTGTTGTTTAATTTGTTCTTGATGTTTGATGAGAATTTCTCGAGAATCTTGTTGGTACTGTTTTTTTCTTTGTTTTCTCTTTCTCTCTCTTTCTATTTTGCAATGTCATTGAGGATGAAATGTCCCTCAAAGCTGGTGGATACAAGGCAACGCATGCAGAGATGAAATATCAAGTGGCTAACTAGAAACATATGATATGCCCCTGTTGAGAATGCACAATGGAAATGTAAATATAATAAACTAAATAATACAAAACTCACTAATCACTAATAATATCATTTCGTCATTTTTAGTTTGTGTATAATTAGGTGGTACCGTGGTAACTGGTAGTAATAATTGGATCTCAAATTGTATTGTGTATAATAAGTGGTGTCGGTAGAGAGTCAGCAAGGGATGTGGAGGGGGTGGCAGGGGAGGGGGAGGGGGTGGCAGGGGGAGTCGACACTTAGCAGGGGAGGGGGTGGATGGCTGGAGGAAGGAAGAGGAGGTGGAAGGGGAGGAAGGAGGGAGGAGAGAATTAAAACATAAAATATATAATTAAAACAACAAAAACAAAGTAAAAAATTAAAAAAAAAATATTTAACCTCTTAAACCGGTTACTGGTTAACCTGGACTATTATTGTAAAGGACCCCCCAAAAGTTGGGACTAAACAATAAAAAACGAAAGTTGGGTCTGTTTTTGTCTGGACGCCTAAAGTTGGGACTGATTAAATCAATTTTTCCTATCTTAAAACCCATAAAAGTCATAAACCTTAGCTTGTCATTCAAATAAAAAGAAGCCACAACCCTTACATTGGCCCATATAATCCAAATCCATAATCTTTACCTTGCCCATCCAACTAAACCTTTATCTAAACCAAACCTCGAACCTTTTAGATAGATCCTAACTCCTTCGTCAAGGTATATCCAACCCTATAACAACCCAGGGACCTGCTAGTAGATATTGTCCTATTTGGGCTATAGCCCGGAAGGATTTGCTTTGGTGTAGGGTCGTAGTCCTACCCAAAAGGCATTTACTAGGTTGAGGCGTCCACCTCTATATAAAGAAGGCTTCATTCTCCTGAAATTCTGAGCTGGGATAGCCAATATTTTAGGCACCTTCTACCCTCCTTCAAAGAGCATGTGTCCCCGTATGCACTATAGGACACCAGAATGGACCCTGGCTCTGGTACCATATGTAACACCTCAGGGGCTCACTAGTAGATATTGTCCTCTTTAGGCCCTAGCCTGCAAGGATTTGCTTTGGTGCAGAGTCGTAGTCCTACCAAAAAGGCATCTACTAGGTTGAGGTGTCCACCTATATATAAAGAATATTTTGTTCTCCTCAACTTCCAATGTGTGATAGCCAAGATTTTGGGCACCTGGTGAGCAAATTATCCCTTCTAGTAATCATCAAGCATGCATGGGTTATCTTTACCGAAGGATGTTTTCAGCAAAACTTTACTATCAATACTTTTGGTTTGAACTAGATTGTTTAGGATTTTGGATTTCTATTTTTGGGGAGTAATGGTTCCACCTTGTAACATGAATAAGATGTTCCGTTAAAAGTTTTTCCGTTGCATATCGCTGACAGAACTAAGTCTATTTAATTTTAAAACTTGAGTACTTTCCCATTTCATGTGGGATTAAACGATTTATGAAGTTTATTTAAGTCCATTAAGATTCTAATTACAAAAAGCCATGCGTTTCACCCTGGCGGTAACACTTCCAGCTTCCTCTTTAGGAGAGTGATTTTGGGGGAGTTACATATATGGTATCAGAGCCAGGGCCCAATCCGGTGTCCTGTAGTGCCTACGGGGACGCAGATTCTTTAAAGGAGGGGTGAAGGTGCGTAAAATCTTGGTTATCCCATCAGAAGTTGAGGAGAACGAAGCCTTCTTTATGTAGAGGTTGACATATCAACCTATTAGAGGTCTTTGGGGTAGAACTACAGCCCTGCACCAAAGCAAATCCTTGTGGGGTAGGGCCCAAAGAGGACAATATCAACTAGTGGGCCCTGGGGTATTACAAAACCACTAGATTGAAAACCCGGAAGGGCCGCCTAGGCAAAAGTTAGGACACAAATAAATAACAATCAGATCAATAACTATGAATGGTCTGATTCCGCAAGGATTCATTGGAATCCTCATATCGATATCCGATTGTTTCAATAAAAGAAATTAATCAAGGTCTCATTATTTGACTTTCTAGAATTCGTCAAAGACTCTTCCTACCTATACCTATGTGAGTCACCAATTTAAACCTTTTTATTTTTCAATCTAAACTCTCCTTGTCCCAAAAAGACTCTCCGATACTTCCATGATCTCTGGCGATATCTAACTTTGCCTCAATTCAAATGAAGCAGCATGCATCATCAACTTAAAGTTCTTAATTCAAGTGCAACTTTTCCCAAAGTGGGGGCTTCGTATATTTGTGGTAGGTCTTCCAATTAAAACTTCTAAAGAGTTGTAATATGGAGATCTCACTAGCGGACCCCAATTATTATCAAAACAGTTTTCAAAAATCAAGCTATTTTAATCAATCTAGTTCTCTTAGCTTTGCATAACCTTGACTTTGCATAGCGTTCCATAAATCTCTCCTACCTTTGCATAACCCTAACCTGACATCACTAGTAGAAAAAACTCCATGTGCTACTTGTCAAGTGCTTCGGTTGAATAATCAACCCAAGCACTTGTGAAAATTTTAATATTAAAAATTCACAAGTGCTCCGGTTGAGAAGTCCACCGGAGCACTTGATATCAAGTGCTCCGTTTGACTAGTCAACCGGAGCACTTGTGAATAAGTGATCCGTTTAGTCAACCCGAGCACTTGCACACGTTTTCCTCCAAATTAATAACTATTTTTGACTGTAGCGCGCTCCACTTTATTAATTTTCCCTCAATTAATTTGGAATCCTCTCGTTCAAACTCGTCTCTACTGCGCTCAAAAGAACCCTCAAGAAATTAACCCTCGTCCGTCTCTACTCCTCGTCTGTCGTACCTCCTTCTCGTCCGTCGCTTTCGTCGTACTACTGCACTGTCGTCTGGTGAAGACGTACTCAAATCTGTTGTGCACGAGGCTACCACTGTCGTCCGTCGCTTCCGTCGTACTACTTCACTATCGCACTCTCACTGAGATACACGTCTCTCTCTGTTCTTGTTTTCTTTCTTTCTTGTTCTCAGATCTCGCCTCTTTCTCTCGCCTGGCACTTTTATGCTCCTCTTTGAAATCAAAATTTTGGTAGGATTTTGGGAAATTGGGGTTTGTGAAGTTTAAATCAAGAGGAAGAGGAATAGAAGGTGTTGTTCGACATTTAAAAGAGGTCAGGGATTCGAATTTTTTAGTAATTTCTTCCTTATTTCTTCTATTTTGTTCTCGTTTCTTCTTTCTCGTTTTTGTTTCTTCTTTTTCGTTTTCAGATCTAGGTTTGTTTTATTAATTTCTCATGTTGTTCAAGACGTAAATCCTAATTTTTTGAATTTAGGGTTTTAAATTTCATCATTTTTCTTTGGATTTCTCACCGTGTTTTTTCTCTCTAGTTCTTTTCATTTGCTGAAGTTTTGATTTGTTATCCTCCTTTTAATTAGTTCGTGGATACTTAAAACCTTACTCATGATAACGTATTTTGGAGATTGGCAATAATTTTCTTTCACAGTTGGTCCAGAAGAAAATTTTTGAATCATTAACATGTCCTCGACCTATTATTTGTCATAGAATTCCCAAGAACTGAACCCTTCCAACAAGGGGGGTTATGTAAACTATGCTTTGCGCAATTACTGCTCACATGCCTGCTGTATATCATGTTAATATGAATCTGTTAGGACAAGATGACTTAATCTTAGCATTTCCCCTTTGGGATTATACTTTTGAAGGATGTTATGCATGGTTTTGTCATGCCTAATCTCAGTTGTATGACTCGTTGATATATGTGGTGATCTGACCACAAAGCTATGTCATTATTCTTGAATGAAATGCATATTGTAGAACAAATTTTAAATAGTGCCAGATTGTCGGTCTATATATTTTAAGTTGTTTAGAATGAGATCTATATTGAAGGCCACACATAGTTGTCTACACCACACAGTATATATGTGATACAACATCTAGGCTTACATATTTACAGTCGCCGACCTGTTTTTCTATAAGTTATGTTGTTTGGATTCAGTTTATGTAGGATAGTTGTCTATTGAATATCAGACAAGTGATGACTTTACTATTCCTTTGTGCAGGAAAAACAAGGAAGACATGCTAATCAATTGAAGAGAAAAGTAAGTATCCCAGTGGGGGTTCCTCGGCTCTTTAACTTGATTAAAGTCAAAAGTTAAAAGATTAGAAGTTGGATTTTACGAGCTACTAAAGAACACTGTTGTATCAGACAAATGATGAATTTACCTTTTCTTTTATGCAGGATCTCTTCCTCTATTCTTCATTGTCTGTCATCTTCTCCCAAGGTATCACTCCAATTTACGAGTAATTTCGATTGAACATTTTCTGTTTTGATGTATGGTTTTCAAGATATTAATTTTCTATTTGTTGTACGGCTCAATTCCTAATTTTCAATTTGTTTTGTTAATTGAAAAAAAAGTGAATGAAAAAGTTAGGTTTTTAATGGACTTTGTATTGTTTGTGTTATGTGATTTTATATTTAGCCTTCCTCAATGGGAGTGTATATTAGGGTTTTGAGTTTGCTGTCATGTTTAGGCTTCATATGTTATTTCCCAGATTGGAGGTAGTGTTATGATCCGTGGCACGATATTGAAATGTTTAGTGTGCGTTGACTTCTTTCTCATTGGTGAAATGTAAAAATAAGAAATACTTCTGCTTTACATGACCATATTAAAGTCTATGTCAGTTTTCATATTGGTTGGTACATTAGACTCCTCAATAACCCAAATGCTCACCATATTGCTCAGCATGTTAGGATTTTTTTTAATTTTTTTTGAATAATTAAAGCTAATGATTAGTTTAAGTTTCAGCCTTTCTAAGTTTTGAAAAAATTGAACAATTGGATGGCCAAGACTGGTTTGACATCAGACTCGTGAACATGTTTCCATACGATAGATTTTCATTTTTTCTTAGTATGCTAGTGGAGGTCGATTTTTTCAGTAGTTACTTCTCCATGCTAGCTTGGATGCTTTTTATTTCATTCTAGCTTGTCCTCTACTGATTTGATGATGGATCTCTAGCTGGTTTATCTTAATTTATGAACTAGTCGCATCAGCATTAAGTTCTATATTATACCTTGTCTTTTACGTATAAGAGATTTTTGTTAATCCATACAATTCTTACCCTTTTTCTGAATACAATGGTTTCTTTTACTTATACATGCCAGGTTCCAGTGTACCAGGAGCCAACGCTTAAGGTACCTAGAATCCCAGCTATTGTACAACATGAGATATTGAATAACAGATGGCATGTGCTTACCAAGGTATATGATCATACCTCTTTTCTAGAGGTTATTTATGCCTCATCGTCGATACAATATGCTTGTGACAACATTAGAGCAGGCTAATATTTGTCTATTTTGAATCGCATAATACAGTTAGTTGTTTAAAGCTATAGGAGATCACGATGGGTACCATAATTGAGGATAATGGCGAGGTGATGCGACTTTATCTGCTATCTTTTTAAACTTGATACTTCGGGAAGCTTTATTAGTTACTTAGGTTCCCTTGGCATATCATCATCACATGATTTACTCATTGAAAGAACTAAAACCATCTTTGTTGTGCTCTTATTTTTCTCCCTGTGATCTCTGAGGGGTTACCAACTCTCTATACTTGTAATCAACTTCAGTGATCTGTTATAGAGGGTGTTGTGTAATCTACACTCATTTTCTCCTTTCTTTTTCGGCAATAGGTATAAGAGTTATGTTCTGTTCAGTCTGCACATCTTCACTTATTCTGCATATTATCTTCACTTACTTGGTAGCATTAAAGAACTTAACCAGTTGGCCAATGACCAAACTTACCCCGTTCTATCTGTAATTTAATCTCAGTTGTTTATTTATTAGACTCATTTATGCTATAAATTTTGTATCTCCTATATATTTTAATTACTAGAAACAATAGCATTGCTAGTTATATAAGTTTTGTTTTAGGATCTATATATAGTTCCTGCCTTAATGATGTCACTAATTCAGCAATCATGCGAATCTGGAGTTCTAGCTGATGGCTGGCTAGCTGACTTAATACGAAGAGTCAGTACATTCATGATGCAATTACAATCTAAATCAGTTAAGGTTTTTTGTTACCTCTCCTTTCTCTCTCTAATGTAGATAAACGAACCCTAAGGGGTAATTCATTTTTATTCAGTTGCCAGTGTTTATGTTCTGCGACTGCTTTTTCTTCCTTCTATCTTGTGCTTGTTTACTGTTATTGCTGTCACTTGTCCTTGTTTTGGTGATGTTGTGCAGTGACATTGATGCTAAGATTACATTTTCTCTAGTTATGTTATTTTCTCTAGTTATGTTATTTGTAGGATATTGGATAGTAGTCATATCATCTGGTTATGTCTCTTTTACTTGTCGTAAGTCTGCTTCTTTACATTTGCATCATTAACTCCCAATTGCTGTCATTTGTGGTTGTCACTTAGGTGTGTCGAGTCCTTGCAGAAGGAAAAGCATCTGATCTGGATATTGCATGGTAATGGAGCGAGGATTCTTCAAGCCTTGTGCCTAGTGGTTGAGAAGGCTGCCGAGGGTGCTCTTTTAGTAAGAAACTTCTCATTTGTTGCCAAGGGTGCCTAGTGGTTGAGGAAGATGTGTTCTGGGAAGAAAGGGAGAAATTGTTGGTTAGATTAGCAGACTGTTTGTTTAAGACTTAAAAGTCGCTGATATGTTTAGTAGGTTCGTTATATAATGTTGTCTGAGTTGCCAACTTATTTTACGTAAGGGAGCAATGTTGTTTTGGAGTCCTTTTAAGCTTCTTGTTGCTGTCACAATAGATATGTTTGAACAAGCTGACCCTTGATTTATTGTTGGTGTACATTGCAAATGATTAGATGTTTGTGTAATAGCATGAGGTAGGCTAGTGTGATCTCAGCGTAGAAATTTTTTTTTTTAAAAAAATTACATCAAGTGCTCCGGTTGATAAGAAAAAACCGGAGCACTGGATTCCAAGTGCTCCGGTTTTTTATTTACAACCGGAGCACTTGACGTGTTTTGAGCTTATAAAATTCACAAGTGCTTCGGTTTTTAAAACAAATTCTCAAGTGCTCGTATGGCGTCTGCTACGAGTCAAATACGGAGCACTTGTACGGTTTTCAACCGGAGCACTTGATGTTTTTTCCACTAGTGCATAGTGTCTTGTGCATCCTTAGAGAGTCTAAGTTTGCATCATTGCATCATTATGTGCATTATCTGATTTTTTTACACCTATCTGGTAACATCTGTTGCATGCTAATAACAAATTGCTTGCGTTTATCGTCATGTAGACTAACTTTATTTTGCAGAAACTCGTGATATATAGACCAGTTCTAGATTGCATAGCATCTAGATTTGTCATCCGTCCCGAGACCGTATACGTTGACTTTCGATTTTATAAACCCGAGTAAAAGTTGGGGCTTCTTTAGACACATAAACCTATCTCCCCTTTTAGCAGCTAATAATAAAGCATACTGTCGTCCTACTTGTTCCGGGCTGAATAGGAGTAATGAAAAGCCTTGTCCAAAACCCTTTTTGAGTCCAAATATGTTTTGAAGCCCATTTAAAAGGAAGTCCAATTTCAAGCCTAGTTAATTATTCTTGATAATTAACTGAATTTTCAAAATAAATCTTTTATTAAATTAGTTTCATAAAATCAGGTTTATGGTTTAAATCCGTTATTCAATGATAATTATCAATAAAAGATAAGTCAAAACGGTTATTTTTGAGATAAAAACTGACCTTTGGCAAAAAAAAAGAAATGTGTTGCACGTAAGGATGATGCCCTCGGCGCGACACTGTTGCGGAGCGCAACCTTCTTTTTTATCGGCAACTTCTGTTTTCGGAATTATAATCATACTTTTCAATATAAATACCCTGTTTTCACTCGACTTTTCTAACGAACTTCACATATACTTCAACATATCTAAATTTCAAAACCTCTCAAACACATTGACCCAAGTATATTATTTCTTCTGCATCTATTGAGTCTGCATCCAAGGTTAAATATTGATTCTTCCGACAGCCGTACGGTCAGACCTAGGCAACAAAGGTATAATTTCAGAGGGTCCTTAATAATTCAATTTCTATCAATTTCTTGAAGTTACTAGCAAGTTTTTTCATGATGTAGATCATTAAATAACTGATGATTCTTGTATATTCTAATCTCTAATATTTTTCTTTATAATTTTAATCTATATATCATATGCATGCCTATGTATTTAATGCTTTCATCACCTCATATACTTATTTTCGCTAATCAAAGACGTAAACAAATGTTCAAACATTAAAGCCAGATAATTTGGACAATTGGATAAGGTTCTTAGTAATTTGATTGCTAAATAACACATCACAAAAATTAGTTTTTTGCTTAATAAACCAACAAAGATAAATTTTTAGAATGAATGAACATATGCTTGGTTGTTTAATTGCATAAAATTATAACATGGATCATATTAAGTAGAGGCCAGTAATGTGCGAATTTGATTCATGATCATATTCGTACCCTCATCCCCAAACTCAGCTTTTTGGTTCATTGACCAATGATGAAGTCATGACGGGGAAATCCACATTGGATAAGTCCGAAAATGTCCCAATGATTTTCCAAATATCCAATTAGGTTTATGAGTCTTCTCTGAAAAACTTGTTGGCGACTTCTTTTTCAAAACGATTTTCAAAACTAAAAATTCCTAACCATAAGGAAGTCAAATCCGCTTTTATTCTGGGTAGGCAATAAAAATATGCCTACAATGCCACATCATATTTTTTTAGTATTAATTTGAGAAAAAAAAAACAAAAGAACACCACTAATTGAAAAAACCTCATCTGCTCTGATCAAAATAGGCCTTACTGAACCGAAAATGGATCAGAGCGGGTGAGCCTGGAGCTGCTAGAAAATGTCAAATGATCCGGCTTTCAACCAGATTAGTTAAGTATTAACTTATCCCATTTGGGCAGGAAACTGGACCAGTTAGTGCACTAAATTGATCCCGTTTTTTAACCAAACTGAATTAGTTGACTGCAGTGTGTTATTAAAAAAATATGCGCTTTAAGCACAGTATACTTGCAACCACTACTTGCAAATTATAGTTTAAAAAATCTGCCCAAAATCAACATAAATTAAACAAAATAAATCCACAGAAATTAAACAATAAAAATCAACATAATTTAAACAAGATAAATGAATAGAAATTTCACACTTCTCATTTCTAGTTATTACTGTCCAAATAAATCAACAAATCGTAAAAACAAAATAACTCCAAAAATTATTTACATAAATTAAGCCCAAAAATTAAAATAATTAACAAAAATAGTACAAAGTTAAGACCAAATATCTAAATTAACAAACTAAATCAACCTAGAAATAACCTAAAATGAAAAAAATCACTAAATACAAATAACCCTAAATAAAAATAACACAACACCGAAAAATAAAACGAAAATTCCGATTGTTCAAACCCATAATCTTCGATGACGTCAACTTATTTGATTCTTCGAATTAGGGTTTAGCGATGATACGGTGGTTGTCAATGTTGTTTGTAGTGGTGGTGATGTGAAAGGAGTTTCTTCACTTCGATTTGAAATTGAATAAAACGCTAAAATTAGGGGAAATTGATGACTAAAACAACACTAGGGTTCCTCGAGATTCTGCCAGACTAAGAGATTTGTTTAAACAAGCGTAATTAAATTGAGAGGAAAGAGGTAGTGGCGTTTAGCGTTTGGTGCTTAATTGGTGACGAAACCATGGACAGATGGTGGTGGTTGTTGTGTGTTGAGAGAGGTAGTGGTGGTTCCGCTGTACGTCGAGAGAGGAGAGTTGAGTGGAGAGAGGCGACCAATTGAGAGGAGAGAAGAGTATGGGTGAATGGGGGGAAAAGCCCTAAGTGAATGCGAGAATGAGTGAGAAGATAATGAATTGGACCGCTGATTATAAAAGCCTAGTCCAAACTGATCCCTCAGCAGCACTCAGTCTAGCCCCATTTTCTCTCCACCACAAATCAGCCTCATCTTTTAGGTACAATACAGCTTGACCTACTTTCATACCCTCAGGACAGTTCACATCCCCAAAGATTTTCTCAAATTCCCTAATCCAACTCTCTAAGAAGGTAGGATCAGCTTGCCCCTTAAAGTATATATGGTGGTTTAACCTTGGCTAGTCTCTCAAACATGTCCCCAGCAGAATCGGGACGCTCAGCTCTTTCCTGAGTCAATTTATCCGTCAAAAGGCGAATAGCAGCAGCTAAATCGTTACCATTGTTAGCCATTCTACTGCGCGACCTGAAATTAACGTACTCTACTTTAGGTTCGATACATAACTTACATGCCATTCTCTAGGAAGGCAACATTTGATTTGATCATACAAGATCGCATCAACAAACAATTTCTCATAAAGTTACAACAATACCACAGAATAATCATCATCAACCACATAATCATTGATGAAAATATTCACATCAAGAATACACATGTGAGAATCAATGAATAAAAATTCAATCGTAACCAATAAATAAAAATATTCCCATTCGCGTGCCAAAATAAATTCTTGCTCCTTTGGATAACTAAATATTTGTCTTTTATTCCTCAAAAGATGCTAGTAACAATTTCCTAATCCATAATACTGTATTTTCCTAAAATAAAGTAAAGGTACTATGAAATAAATTTAAACCATTGTTGGACTAATTATCCAACATTATTCTTAAAACATAAATACATAGGTAAATAATCTAGGGAGATACATCATCAGTCTTATCCTTTGAATCCTTGTACTTTTCTGGAGTGAAAACTTCATCTTCAAAATCATCAATGTCCTCAGTATTATAGTAAACATATCTTCTAAATCTTGTGGATCTTCGTAACTTCTTAGATTGTGGCACATCCTCTTCTGACTTAGAATCACTCTCGGGTCTCAAAACGGCATGGTAGATGTCCATTCCGGTCTGTTCCCTAGCACGGTTAAACTCGTGGAGAACCTCATTGTCACTATCAGGCATGCTTGCTCTTAACACATGACGCATAATGATCTCTAGGCTGGTGTAACTATCACTGTTAGACTCATAACCTCCATCACTCTCATCATCACTCAGCACAATAGGGTTGTAGTAGCTCCCTACTCTAGTAGCTTCTCTATCAGACATAGCTAGAGATCCTATACAAAAAAATATAACTTCTATAAAAAATTGGTACTCTCACTTATCGTATAATCCCAACAATAACAATAAGCAAGAATAACAACAACAATATGAGGCATAGGAATAACATAAACAGTTAGCAGGGAAGAAAAATTATAACCATTCTGAACTAACTATTTAATGCAGACGTATAATATTTCTATCCTATATGCCCTTCCTATACTACCCATTTCTCATTAAAATAATAAAATAATCCAAATAAGCTAGAGTATTAGATTAAAATAATTAAATATATAATTTTCGAATTTATAATGGAACCGGAAACAAAAATGGAATAAATTTAAATAAAATAGTTCGAAATTTTCGAACAATAAAATTTCGGACCCTTTTAAAAAAAATAATTCGAACTGAAATAAAATATTTTAAATCTTGAAATCTTGAAAAATATTTCGAAAATTAATTTGAACACAATGAATAATAGGAGCTCAATTCTAAGAAATTCATTTTAAGTAACTAGCTAGTTAGGCGCCTAAAAAAAATTTAAAGTTGGCACGAAAGGCCAATAAAACCTAAAGCTCTGATACCACTTTGTAACACCCCGACAATTCTCTCTATTCCAAAATACCTTTTTAAATATAAAACTTAGAGAATCATCAAAGTATTATCGCCCGTGTGAAAACGTATCGGCTTATTCAGAATTTTGCAGCGGAAAACATAATAATCAAACTTTATAAATAAAAATTAGTCAACTCTAAAAGTCATACCAACAAAAGTCAAAGTCAAACTTAAAGGTCAAAGTCAACTACGAAAAGTATAAGATCAAAGTATGATAAATAATCTACACAGCTCTCCAATCCCGTACCCAATGATGCATCATCTTCAAACCTGTAGATGGACAATGCACTATTGATCCCTAGAGACTACTCATCAAAAAGGTCATCACAGGATCAATAAGGCATAGCCATGATCAACATACACACACAAAAGCACGTAATCAGCAAAGTTGAGTACTTACATAATAACAAATAGAGTTTTTTGTCAGAAACAACCTTTTAAAACCACTTTTTTGCGAAAAACAACCTTTTAAAAGTTTTTTTGCAACTTACAACCTAAAACCAAAATTTTTTACGAAATGAAACCTAAAACTAATTTTTTTTGCAAAATGAAACCTTTTTCGTATTTCCGTCATTGTCCGTTAAGTATTTGCATTTGACCGTCCAACTTTCATTTCCCTCCATTTCTCTTCCTTTTCATTGATTCATTTCCCTCCCTTTCCCTCCATTTCTTAAAATTCTTTCTCTCTCCTCTCCTTTTCTCTCTTGAATGACAAACTTCCATGGTGACATTTTATATGATGGTGGAGGTGGTGGTGGTGGTATTGGGATCAGTGGAGACTCACTGCCATTACCAATGTTTTCATCTATGCTGCTAAAGCTGGTAGCTCTTGGAGGGATTTTAGTCTTAGGGGGGTGGTGGTGTAGCAGGGGGTGGTGGAGGTGGAGGGGCTGAATTGGAAAAGGAATGGATTTTCTTTTTACTCTTTCCTTTTTTGGAGAAAATGTTAGGTGGTGGTGGAGGAGGAGGAGGTGGTGGTGGAGGTGGTGGAGGAGAGGATGATGGAAATTCTGGTGTGGACTTTGAACGGTGAATTGATGTGTTTGGAGGTTGGTGTCCGTGGAGGTGGTGGAAGTGGCGGTGGTGATATTTGAAATGGAACCGTACCTTTGATCTAGTTTCCCTTTGTGCTGGAGTGTGTCTCATATTTTCATGCTTCTTTTTATTCGAGGTTGATGGATGTGTTCGTTGGGTCGGTGGAGGTGGGGGTGGCGGCGGGGGTGAGGATGGTGGTGGGTTTGAGGAGAGAGAAAGAAGAAGAGAAGAGAAGCGGAGGAAGAAGGGAGAGAGAATGGGTATGGTTTAAGAAGAAGAGGAGAGAGAAAGAGAGAGAAAATTAAGGGTCAAGTGTTCAAGGAAATTAAAAAAACTGACGGTCAAACGCAAATACTTAACGGTCAATGACGGAAATCCGAAAAAGGTTTCATTTCGCAAAAAAAATTAGTTTTAGGTTTCATTTCGCAAAAATTTTTGATTTTAGGTTGTAAGTTGCAAAAAAACTTTTAAAAGGTTGTTTTTCGCAAAAAAGTGGTTTTAAAAGGTTGTTTCTGACAAAAAACTCTAACAAATAAATAATCCTAACATGATACTAAAATACGATAAGTAGGAATAGATAATAATACAATAACCTTGCAGATAACCTTTACAGAACTAAACTTCACAACCAATATTTTAATTACTTTAGATGGAATAGTCAATGGAACGAGTTGTCTGACTAAAACCAGCCTTCCCTTTGGAAGACGAAATACGGGCGCGATTTTGTATTCCCATGACCTACGATATCGAGGAACCTTTAAAATAAAAATAGGACACGGTGATCAATCCGATCCCAGGAAAAGCCATGGGCTACCACCATGTACTCCAACTCATACTTGTCCAACACTTCAGACGTGCACAAGTCTAAAGCTATTGCTATCCATGTTTCACTTTACATGATTAATACTTTATTCACTTGTTATGACTCACAAGCAATACAAATAATATAATCATCAAACATTCATAAATTTCCATTTTTATCTTAGGATTAGATAAGTGATCAACAACAACTTAACAACCCAAGATTAATTCCAACTTTAATCCAACCTTCCTTTATTTGTTGAACCTAGCCAACAACCACTACCTTTCAAAGGTATAATAACTCAACTTACCAAATAAGGCCCTCGGTCCATATAAAGTAATTAAATAATAAAAAGGGAACAACAAGATCAATCATGATCCAAACCAATCTATATAGTAATCCCCCATGTGAATTAATAAAATAAAGTTCTCAAATCCTCTATGCTTGCATCAATCTTCCAAACAAACATAATATGAACATCATAATCAACATGTTTCACACAACGGTATAAAACATGCAAATCTAACTTTAATAGAAATCACACATGAACTAACAATAGTTCCCTATACATGATACTACATAATTCTCATCCTTAGAATCATGATACTAATCCAATCAACACATAGGTATGTACGTACCTTGTGTAGACAAATTGAGAGGCCACTTTCACAAGCTTAAAAGCCGCCTAAAGAGAATTCTCCGCCTAAAACAACCAATAAAAATCCACAATCAATCCCTTATAAATTTACAGCAATAATAAAATATTTCAACCCATCCTAAAAGTGTTTAAAAACCTTTCCTATCATTTAAACTTGATTATTAAAACCTCCTAGTATAGTACCACTACACTAGTTGTTAAAAACTCTCAAAAACCCATGTTTAAATCATAAAAACTCCAACAACGATACTCTCTTTAAATTTCCAGCAACATATAACATATTAAATCTCTTTTTAAACATACTTAAACATATTTAAAATCATAGGAATAATCAATTTCATGAACTATAATATACTACTATGATTTTTCAACCTTCAAAACCCTAAAAATTCATGCTTTGATAATTAAAAATCCAATTCAAACCTAATATGTAAATATGAATTTTTATTTCTTTAATACACAAAGTATATAATCTTAGATTCAATATTAAATCATCAAACTATATCTTTCAAACATAATCATATTAAAACAAATCTTAAAAACATAAACTTTGCATTGGAAATAACTTGAGGAGGAAGAAATTAACCAAGCAAGAAGAGAGGAGGAAGGACAGCGACAACGAGGGAGGAGGCGGCGGTGCCCGGCTGCTGCTGCCGGTTGGTGGTGGTGTCGTTGGCTACTGCCGCGGCTGACCAAAATCGAAGGAGGAGGGAGGAGCCGAGTGAGAGAGGAAA
Organism: Beta corolliflora; assembly: GCA_947648045.1. Classification (NCBI taxonomy): domain Eukaryota; kingdom Viridiplantae; phylum Streptophyta; class Magnoliopsida; order Caryophyllales; family Amaranthaceae; genus Beta; species Beta corolliflora. Next base: position 845,068 of record CANSZD010000554.1, read on the forward strand.
GAAGAGAAAAAGAAAGGGAGAGAAAATAAGGAGGGGCCGAAATTTTGGGAGGAAGGAGAGAGAAAATAAAGTTGTGTGGAAAAAATTGGGGTTTATGGGGGTTTATATAGGTTCCCCTTGTGGGCTTAGGAAAAGGTAATTGGGCTCAAACTAGAGTTTAATGATTGATGAATTTAGTGTTTGGGTTCCTCATACCCAATTAGGAATCCTTTTCCAAATTCAAAAACTGTTTTAACTTTTCAAATATTTTTCAAAGCATGACTAGACAAAATGTTTTATTCTTTAAATCATTAAAATAATTCCTTTGACTTTCAAATAGTAAACATTTGAAGAAATAAATCATTTAAATACTAAAATATATTTAAATATAAATAACTATACATTAAAATATATTTATAAAATTCATAAATTTACGGGGGATTACACGCAACCACTGTGCGCATGGCGCCGCCGTGCGTTTGGCGCAGCCAACTTGCGTTTATGTGTAGTTGTTGCTTACGTTTCTGTGTTTTGTAGACTGTTTCTATGATGCGCACGCGCATCCGGATGCACGGGACGCAACAGATATCTGAGTTGTTTTCTGAAATTAAAAGATTATTCTTATCCTTTGTTGAATATTATCTTTTGATGTTCGAAATCAGTTATTTTTAGGTCTAAAAATTTGATTTTCATAATATTTTTGAATTTAGGAAATCTTTATTAAATATAAAGAATAATTACTATTTATTAAACATACAATTAATTATCAGGAATGATTAACTGGGCTGGAATCAATTAAGGACTTTATGTTCTAAAATGATTTTTTTGGGCTTAACTTATTGGATTGCTCTGCCTTTGTACTAGACCAATTAGGACGACGGTATGTTTCATCATTGGGTACTAAATAGGGAGACACAATTTTGTGTCTACAGAAGCCCCCAATGTGACTGAGGTTCGCAAACCGAAAGTCAAAGTAGTTTATGTCGGGACGGAGAACAATTCTAGATGCTTTGCAATCTAGAACTTGTCTATATATCGCGAGTTTCTGTAAAACAAAGTTAGTATACAAGACGATGGCTGCAAGCAATCTGATTACCTGCAAGAGAAGATGTTAGGTGCAAACAACTCAGAAAATAATGCACATAATGCAAACTTAGACTCTCTAAGGATGCATGAGATGCTATGCAAGGTCGAGGAATGCTATGCAAGGTCAGGGTTTTACAATTCTAAGATAATTGGATACAGATGCTATGCAAGATTAGGGTTGCACAAATCTGAAATGGGATAGATTGATTTTTGAAAATTGTTTTGCTATAAATCGGGGTCTGCAAGTGAGATCCGCATATTTCAACTCTTCTAGAGTTTGATCTGGAGGAATTACCAAAAATATAGGAAGCCTTCACTTTGGGAAAAAATTATCTTGAGTTAAGGACTCTTAGAAGAGTAGTCGAATTGACGTATGCAAAGTCAGATATCGCCAGAGACCATGGAAATATCGGAGAGTCCTTCAGGAACAATGAGAGTTTGGATTGGAAAATAAAAGGTTAAATTTTGTGACTTATATAAATATAGGTGGGAGAAGACTTTGATGTGGCTAACTAGGTTCAAACTCGAGTCCATGTTGGGATCTAGAAAGAGTATGCTTCTAAATTCTAGAAAGTCAAGTCATGAGACCTTGATTAATGTTATTGTATGGAAGAGGTCGGACCTCGAGATGAGGATTCCTATGTATCTTTGCAAAATCAGACCATTCATAGTTCTTGGTCTGATTTTTTTTGTGCCCTAATTTTTGCCTATGCCGCGCTTTCGGATTTTCAACCTAGCGGGCTTGGACATACCTTTAAGAAGGAGATAGGATTGGATATGCAAGGTTGAAAGGCTGATGAAGATTTAATTGGATTTGGGCCAAGATAAGGGTTATGGCTTCGTTTTTGAATGCCAAGGTAGGTTTTATGTCTTTTATAAGTTTTAAGGTATTTTGAATGAGGGGTAGAACTTGTGTGCTATACCCCTAGCTTGACTTTTTGCCTTTGGCTCATTTTTTTTATTTTCATTTTAGTTTGTGCATTTTCTTTTGCTTTTGATGTTTTTTTTTTGCACATTGAATTTGGTTCTTCAATTTGTTCGAAGATACTTTCTAAATTCACACATATCCACGAGTTTCTTCCGGATATTCCAATGAGGAAACTTTTTATATTTTGGGAAGTCTTACAATTATTGTGATTATGATTCATCTTATGCATGCTCATATAATTTTTCATCATATGCATTTTCCTATGATTGTCCACAAAATTTTAAACCTGATTTGTAGTCTTCATGTGTTTCTGATTTTATGCTTGACCACAGTTGTACTACTTACTTGATTTTATGGAATGATTTAAAAGGGAGACACATGCATGGTGATGAGTTAAAAAGTAATACCACAAGTGCACGATGTTTGTTGTTTGCATAGACTTTGCAAATACGGGTCAACCCACATGGAGAGGATTTCTATAGATTGTTCAACTATTCGACTATTTCAAGACAAAAGATTAATTAAATTAACTAAATTGGACTAATGAACGCATAATGGATTTAGGTAATAAATGAATTAATAAAGGTCTAAAGCATTAGTTCGTTCCACCATCCTTATTATACCAATCCAATGAAATAAAAAACTCAACAATACATTTGTCTAGAATCGAACAATTAGAGCAAGAAGAAATCCTACCACCATGATTATAATCCTCGTGTGAAAATGAAATTTTTGCAAGTTGGTAAGTTGTTGTTTGATCATAGGCGAATTAATGCAAAAAAGAGATTGTCTTAGCTTAGATTCACAACTACATAATTGGCTTTAAGTAACACCCAAAAAGTGCTAATTAAAGTGTTACTTAAAGTGTTACATTAGATAATAGGTAACACTTTTTTGGGTGTTACATCTGCCCATGTTACCTGTGCTATTAGGTAACACTTTTGATCGCCTATAGTAACACTTAAGCAAATGTTACTTTAGATTCGTTTATGTAACACTTTTAATACCTATTGTTACACTTTTAAAGTGTTACCCCAAATTTCTTATGTAACACTTTTCATATGATTAGTAACATATTGTAGTGTTACCATAACCTATAGTAACACTTTATTAAACATTATGTATCACTTTTTACCATTTTAAGTAGCATTTCGTCTGTTATTAGGTAACACTTTTTTGTCATATTTTGTAGCACCTTATGGGTGATTAAGTAACAGTTTTCCTTATTAGGCATATGTGTATATATATATATATAAATTAAAATTAATATATGAATTGACAATTATGTTATAATAATTATAGAATTTTGTACACCTATTAGTGCTACTTCCATAGATAATAAACTAATGAAAAATAATATATGTTCAATCTAAAATCAAAATCATCCAACAAGAATGTATTCATATGGTAATCTAAAACTAGATCTAATAGTCATATATCTCTTCTCCATCTTTTATCATCTCGCCATATGCATCCATTTTCCTAGCGACCTCGATGTCATGATTTGCTAATCCAATTCGTCATTTTGATTCTCTTGATCCTGTAATAAAAAAATATTAAGATGAAATCTTCAACAACAATATTATAGATGCTTGTTAATTATATTTGAGAAGTAGATAAGCCTACGAATTACCTTATCCTTTTCTTGATCACTAGTGCCTTCATGAAGATGATCTGTAATATTATGAATAGTTGACACATTTTCAAGTGAATGAGCCAAATCAACAAACATCCCTGGTTCAAATTGTTGCTCGAACGTCTTCATTACTTCTCTAACAGTGTCCTTCACAATTTGGTCTTTATATGATTGCAAAAACTCATCTGGAATGACTACACCACCCATATAAGCTCCCTTACACTTTCCTTTAATTGAACATTTCTTCAGCTTTTCTGATTTATTCATAACTTTATGATACGCATCATCGCCATCAATTTGACTTTCCTTTTGGACTTCCTCCATCTTATCCTATAATGACAATACAATAAATAATTACATAGTTTGAGTGAAATCAACATATTTTAGCCTAATTGTGTGATTTGGTGCAGCAAAAGTTTTGAAATACAAATAACACTCTTCCAGTTTTTTTTTTTAAATACACATGATTTAATGGATCTAGAATAAAATGAAACTTACAATGTTCCTTTGAATAGGCTCAAAGGATGTTTTGTAGTTTTTGTCAGCTTTCCTTTTTCGAGTTTCTTTATACGATAGTGCTTGTGACGGTGGCTTTTTCTCGGCGTCTTGTTGTTGCTAGCACGGAAACACTTTATAAAGAATAATTAATACTTGGCAATAGAAGAAAGATAAGGAATAATTTTTTTGGTGTATAAATCATTTACCAATTCATGTTGTTTCCTAGCAAAGCTTGTTGGACCCATAGTGTGCCTATCAGTTTGAATTAACCTGCATTCTCTTTTCTTTTCACTTTGTTTCTGCATTTTTATTACCAAAAAGAATCATAACAAAATAAGATTAACCCTATATATGCTGCACAACACAACATAGGAAATAAGATACCATGAAAGTATTGACTCGTTAAACTAAAACGTATGTGATCCAAGGAGAGAGCCAAACAGGAGATACTAGGCCAAGATTTTGACATGCACTAAGGAACGATATTAGTAACATCACAAAATTATAGGAAGGGTGTCCTATTGGGTATATCTCCTTAACATTAGCACACCACAATTTTGAATGAGATATGTCCTTAGTGAGCGTTAGATCAGTCAAGCGCCACCCACGTCAATTTCTTAATGTTTCTTAACTTAACTTCTTCTCTTGTAAATCTTTAACAATATCACACATCCTGTACTCTAATCGATCCTTATAACCCACTAAATCATCTAAGCCACACCACTTTGACCTTGAACAGAATTAAGATCATAAAAAGCTAGTCAATAAAAGAAATTGCTATTAACCAGAAAATAGAGAATACTATTATATAAAATACTATCATCCAGGATGCAGAATGTCAATCTTAATTTCTTGACCTCATAGGAAAATGAGAAGGAAAACAAAGGAAAAAAAAGTAATAGCACTAATGAGATTTTCCTGTAACAGCTTGAAATAGACTACTAGTTACAAACAAGAACGAATCTGGACAGAATTTTCATAACGATATGACAACTCTTCATGCCTCTCTCTTACAAGTATCACAAGCAAAGAAAAAATGGATTGGAAGACATGAATAACATAAATTAAAGCCTAAACTGTTTTCATTTCACCAATATTAGTGGTCATCTGACAAAATGGAAAAAGAGCTAATCCAACTCACAACTTCAAGGGGAAAAAAGGCATAAAGTACCTGTACTAATTCCAAATTCCAGAATTCTAGTAAATCCTTGAAATGTGGAGCTGACACTGTATTCAGAGCATTTTTTTTCCTATCATTATCATTGTCGTATTGAGTGAAGTGTTTTTGCTTTATGGTGCACTTATGTCTACTCTAAAGCCTCCCAATTGATGCCAACACAGGGTCTTTACCTTCTTCAGATATCATATATTTTTTCTAGCATAATAAATAAGATGAGACACACTGTTAGATAAGGTTATTAAAGAAAATAGGGAATCAAAAAGGGCATCTTAAGAGGCGCATACCTTAACATAACTCCTAATGTTGTCCTTGTCTACCACATGATGCCAATTAAGCTTGTTCAATGGTGCTAGAGAAGAATTACGAGCTAAAGTACCCAAGAATCTTGAAAATTTATCTACAATTTTCTTATCTGGACCAATAGGCTTCCATTTCATAAGAATAATAGGCTTGCGGTCCTCTAGTGTCCATTCATGGACATCTTTGCACATAGTTGGTCCTCTAGTTCGCTTCCCTTTAGGAGGTGCTACTCAAAAGTTGACAGAATAAGATTATTTAAAACATGCCATGACTAATTACATTTCTAGTTTTTAAGGTAGCATATGATCCTTCACAAGATTAAGACATTGTAACATAAAATACAAAGACATTCTAATTATCGACAAAAGTAAACCATCACATTGCTTTAACTGGAACATATTTACTGCTTGAACTTTAGCTTTAGACCAAGAACTATAACTTCACCTTCTGTATAGCATCTCAGATTTTTGGTAACTGTATTATTTGTAAAAGAGTATATGGTGGATCTCATATGAACCTAACTCTCAGTTGCATAGTGATTATCAGCAAGCACAATCTACAGAGGCATGACTAAGAAGTGTTAGCAAGCCTAGGAAGTTTGTTTATCAAGTGTTAGCCCTTATTTATGTTCTATCAGCAAAGTAATGAGGTCAGTACTAGAACTTATAAATAACCCCATCCAATTTACTTGTGCGGAGGGTTTTAAGAAGTCTTAAAAAGGGGAAGGAATGTCTAAATACACTGTGAACATCATCCTCTCAAAGCATTACAAATTCCAAAATCTAAAGTTTTGATATTTTTCAAATAAAATTTGTCATGAGCACTCCAAGGATCGAACCAATGACCAACTACCCAGTTAATAACTCAAGTTTGCTGCCATAACTAAGAGATAGAAGAAAATTGATTACAATCATTGTGAAAAAAGAAATTTGGACTAAAAAAAGCAGAAATTTCACTATACCTAAATTAATAAAGATAACTAACCAAATTCACACTCAAATTCAACTTCAAGAAAAACCCATAAATTAGGGGAGAAAATGACAGTCAGATTGAAGAGAAGGGAAAATACATCAAAAGTCACAAACCCAATTAATTAATATTTAGATTGAAATATTTACCCTAAAAACAAGTCAACATGAAATGAGTAAAATACCAGGACAAATGTGAGAGAGTTGTAGATCATTTACATGCATAAAGGAGATTTCATCAACAAATTTTGACACAAAACTCAAAATTTAGCAAAAAAAGAAGAAAAAACTGATCTTCCTTTCAACAGGAGGAGAAAAAAGAAATGAAAAATGACCCAGTGCTGTTTTTCTCTATGTTATGTGTGCTTCCTCTCCGTTATTGTTGAGTTGCCTTTTTCTAATTAAAGCTGTTCTTTTTTAATTGAAAAAGGGGATATAATTGTACCCCCATGATCCTACATGCGCCCGCCACTACCAACTCCATATCAGTCCGAGATTAGGTACATAGTAAAGCATCTAATTTACTAGGTTCTGTTGTCAAGGCACAACCTGCTTCTTTTAATAGACACTGAAAATATGACAAGTTTTAGTTGAAACTTCTTTTAAAAAACTACTTAGTGAAGAGAACAGACAGCAAAACATGTAACATAGTACCATTATGAATATGCATAAAATCTGAAAATAAGAACGAATTGCAGCAACATTATATGAAGATAAGAATTTCAGGCTTAAAATATATATTATATGAAAGTCAAGAGCAAATATAACACACAGGACCATTATGAATATGCACAAAATCCAAAAATCTTAGCAGCAGCAGTGTGTTCAAATTATGAATGTAACATGAAGAAGACTAAGAATAAGAAGTGAATCAAAAGATAAGAAGATAAGTGGTTACCTCCTTGTTCTCTTTCTTGCTCTTGGTTGAGAAGTGGTTCATTTAGGTGTTCTTGTATCTCGCCATTATGAACATGCACAAAATCTCCCCGATCTACATCTTCTTCTTCTTCTTGTTCCGAATCAAGTTTGTTTGAGCTCATATAATTCTCATATTCTCCCTCTAAGGCGTGTTCAAATTGAATTTCCCTTACGGCATTTACTTTCTTATCTCTAAGTTCTTTTTCTCTTATTTTGGCTTTAAGTCTCATATAAGCGCCAAGTGAGCCAGGAGTAAACATTGGTTTAGCCTGCACCGTCTTTGTATGGACACCAACTTTACCTTCATTTTGTTTTGGGCCATGGGACAATGGTCCTCTCTGCGCAATAGAATTGCTTATGCTGTGAGGATTTTCCAAATGAGACGACCTTTGATTTTGCTTAGATTGCATTGATACTCTTTCTTGTTGTTGTGTGGTTTTTATTGAATCCAATTGAGGTCGCTTTCTACTTTGTGTTGTAAATTTCCCTTGTGATTCCTACTCTATATGTTCATTTTTCGAGCTTGGATGACGCCTTTTCACTAGACTTGCCATTACTATTTGAGAGTCACTTGCACTGCCTTTAAGCATGTCAGGACTTATCTTTTGTGCTAAAATCTGTAAAATGAGAAACCATATTAATTTCAAGGAATGTACCACGTTAGTTAAAAAGTAAAATTCACAAACTGAGTACCACCTTTTTAGACTGAGACCTTAATGTTATGCACTTTTCCCTTTTGTCGTTGTTATCCTCTTCACTAGAGTGGATCATTTGTTCATAATCTTCAGCAGGTGTATACTCATCATCGTTATCCGGCTTTTGAAATTTTTTCTTACTGTTGCATGTTCTTTTTTTGCCCTTCATTGATTGAGTGATTGCATAAGCCATAGACTTAACTCCCATTTCTTGCAATTTCAATCTATTTTTCGCTATCCTCATTTGTCTATATTTCTCATAATCTGTCATCTTATCCTACAAGAAAAGAAATATAGAATCTATGTAAACTACAAGCAAAGACCTATGAGAAAATTAACATTACAGTGAGGCTAAAAAAACAAAGACAAAGAGCTCAAACATACTGCTGGTGTTTAATAGAAACCAAAGAGATGAAATTTTACAAGCCTGCTAACCTACCATCACCTTCTGCATTTGACGCACAACCATGAACAATTTACCGAAAATAGTACTTCAAAATTCTATGAACAATAAGCTAAGATCTATCATATGTGTGTACAATAAGTACTCTATTACTCCAATAAATATTCGATATACCCGACATCAATGGACAAATATAGCTATTGTTCTTTTATCCACCATGAATCCTAATTTCTCATGAACTCTATGTAATTTTTAGAAACAATTAATTACAAAACGACATGTAGAATGAACTGCTACACAACACACAAAAAATGTTAGTAAGATACCAAAAAAAAGGATATTGTATCACATCATCGACCAAATTTATAGTACCACATAATGTCAAAAACAAAATGGTTTCGATACCTTTTCCGGAACTGTGATCTCTTGCCCTAACAAATATATGTGACATAAAAAAAAAGTGTCATGTGAAAGGGATGTTAGAGGTGCTTTAGCATCCTAACTGAAATCCAAACAAAGAAAAGCATTTCCTTTCCTAAGCTATTTATACATGATATAGGAAGTAAATGTTAAGCTATCAAAGAATTAGGTGAAATCAAAGCAAGCAAATATAAGAGAATGATATATGAGGATTAAGTGTCAAAACCAACAACAAAGTGAGTTGTCTAACTAAAACGTATACAATGAAAATATACTAATATAAAACTAAGAATCACCTAAGTAAATGCCATTTTATTTTGGACAATTTTCAATCTAGAACAACACTCCTAGACAAGTCATATAGACGACTCCACCCAATCCCAGTCAGTCTCATCTAAATCATCATTGTTTTCGTGGTAATTGCCACTTGTTTCATTGTTCACTCCGTGGAGCACCTCAACTGCATCACAACCACCTTCTCTACACCAACTAATATCATCATCATTCACAATAGCAAGATTGAGATTTTCAGCATGTTCACGAACTTCAACAGGATAAATAGCTTCAGATTCCACCTCAGCCTAAGAAAAGTCTCTTGGAAACTTTCTATCCACAAAATGCCAATCCTCTTCAATGCCATCCTCCATATAGAATACTTAATGCACTTGTGACGCCAAGACAAAAGGGTATCTGTAGAACACAATTTCCTGAAGTTTACACGAGTTAGGCCGTAGTCATCTATTTCCGAATGAAACCAATCACATCTGAGCAACACAACGCTGAATGCACTCCAGTAGTCTATCTCAATTATTTCTTTTATGATCCCAACATTACCAAAAAAGGGATTGCTATCGTTACTACTTGCGAAGCTTGGAGTTAAAGCAGTTAATGAGACTCCACAATTCTGGGTTTTGCATTTCTCATCTTGCCCTCTTGTGTAGAATTTATAGCCATTGCAAAAATATCCATTGTATCTCCTAGCAACACTAGAAGGACCCAAGGACAACCACTTGATATGATCAATGGCATTATCCAACTCAAGCTTTTCTTTAAACCAATCCATGAACTCATTACTATGTTACCGAGCTTCTCTCCACCTTCTTTTCCGCCTGTCTCTAGACATCTTTTTCACAACCTCTTCATGTTAACTACATTAATAAATACCTTAAACATAAGTAACTGAAATGGTATAGGAAATTCTACACATAAAGAAGAAGATACTAATAATAATAAAAAGATAACTCACTTGATGTATTTCTCAACTTGTTCATCTTCACAATTAAATAACACATATCGATGAGCTAGGATCCTTGTCTCCAAGTCAAGATTGAATGTCGTCCCTTTTTCCTTTTCTTTCTTTTTCCTCCCAAAAGGATAACCTATTTTAGGGAATAAAGGTGATTCCTCATCAACTTTATCATCTTTTTCATGTCTTTGATTGAATCCCTTAGAACGCTTCTTTGCACCATCATGCAAATACCTAGAGCAAAATATCAAGCACTCCTCAGCCAAATAACCTTCTGCTATAGAAGCTTCCGGACAACTTCGATTTTTGACATAAGATTTCAACTTTCCTAAGTATCTCTCTATAGAGTACATCCACCAATAACACACAGGACTACCAAGTTTTATTTCATTTACTAAATGAATTGGCAAGTGCACCATAATATCAAAAAACGATGGTGAAAAGATTCTCTCTCATTCACAAAGAGTCTCATTAATCTCTGTTTGATGGCGATCCAAATCTTTTGGATTGATGACTTTATTACATATGGCTTTAAAGAAGGCACTTAATCTAATAAGAGGTAAAGCCACATGCTTTGGTTGAGTGTTTCTAACCGCAACTGGAAGAAGGTGTTGGTTGTGAGCCACACAAGTTCTTGCGTCTGACGCAAATTCTTGTATTTCCCGTAGCCTGCTCATTTTAGCGGGATTTTTGTTTTATCTTTAAATAATTAATGTAAACTATTTTTTATCAATCATTGTTCATTATCATTAAATAACAGAACTAAATTGGAAAATCCTATTTTTTGGAATAAATTTAATAAATGATTTATTTTGAAACTCGATTTATTATCACGAATAATTAATTAGAATTTTAAGTTGGGGTTTATTTTAAATTGGGCCTTAAAACATATTTGGACTCAAAGATGCTTTTCGATAAAGCTTTTGATTGTTTTTCTCTGGTCTGGACCGATTAGGAAGATGGTATGTTCATCATTGTATGGTAAAATGGGGAAATAACTTTAAAAGTGTCTATAAAAAAATATGTGGACCAATAAGATAATTTCTTCTTCTCCAAGGGAGTTCAAGAGTCAGTATAAATACCTACCTTTTCGCCATTTGAGATACTTTTTTACCTCTTTGGAATAGCAGGGTTAGAGCTACCAGTATATTGTACTGACTTAAGCATCAAAGGGTTGTTCCTCAGACAAACCAACATAGTTAGCTTACTTGTTGTGTTTTACAGCCAACTTATAAGATTAAGCTGGCTTAGTGACTCCTACCCTAATTTATTTTGATCCATACTAGAACAACATGAAAAATATTCTCAACGGAAAACCGTGTAAACATATGCAAGTTATTGTTTTTATTTAGAAAAATAAAATTACAAATAACCCAAAAAGGCAAAATCGATTTTGACTTGGTGGCAAAACGTAGAACAGTTAGGGGGGTAAGTTAAGAATTATGAGGGAAATATTAGACTAAGAGTCGGATTCTATGTGTTGAGCAGCTCGTTGGAAATTTTCTTATTAGTCTCGCATTGAAATGATGAAATTAGGGAACAAAAAAAAGATTTTGGATTTGAATTTTGAGAAGCGTAACGGGGAAAGTAAAAGAGAATTAACATAACTTATTTGTGAGAATAAATATGCCATATCAATTGCTGTCAAACCCTATTCGACATGAAAGAACAAAGTATGTTCAAGTGGACTGTCAAATATGTTAGAGATATGATCAGAGCGAGTGATCTTCAAACTCAGCATGTCTCTTCTCAATATCAGTTCGTCGATGTCTTAACCAAGATTATCTCCATGTGTCAGCGTCATAACCTTCTCTCCAAGCTAGGAGTTTCAGCTGCACCACCACTCAGTTCGAGGGGGTATTAAGAGAGTCACATATTTTCCTTTATGTTAAACGTATTAAGCCATAGGCTAATTTGTCATTGAAATCTTATTTTGTTAGCTTGTTATGATTTAATAATGTGCGATTGTGCATTTCTATGTAAGCAATGTATGGTATCTTATTGAGAGTTACGTAATAGATTTGAATTCTCTCTCTCTCTCTCATCCAAAAAGTCACTTTTTACCTGAGCCACTGGTGAATTATATTATCACAAAAGTTACTCCATAAATTTATAATGCAGTGTTGGATTCACTCGAGGAAATTTTTATTGAGAAGACGATTTGAGAATTCCAGAATTGTCAAAATTTATTCTTTTGCATAGTTCTTTCACAGAAATTTTTTGTTTGATTCAATTATATATATTTTCGTTGTTATTGAATATTTATTCTAGATGTCGTATGACGTTGATCAATAATAATAAGTGTCCTTTAAGATCTTAATGTTCAAAATTATATATATATATATATATATATATTCTTGTTATACTAGTCTCAATCCATTACCAACTATTTATAATTTTTTAAAATAAAACTACAGATATTAATAACCAATGTTATACATTGAAAAACGTTAAAGTCAAAGTATTGCAATTATTATAAAATGATGAAAGTATATATCTAAGGCACCAGTCATTGTTAGGAATGGTAACAGAGAAATACATTGAGAAGCTTTTCTTGGGACAATACAAAATTAAATCAAACATCCAAAATCTCAGCAAAATTAAACTGTTTCGTACCATATACAAGTGGGCGTACAAAAACATCATTGTAAGTGCTTGAGTCTGGGTAGTGGATACTAGCCTACAAGGTAACCAAACTCTATGTTTTTTTCTTCTTTTCTTTTCTTTTTTTTTGGAGGGGGGAGGGGGTTGAAGGGAAAGAAAAATTGGCATAGAATGTAAACTGCGCCTAAATCTATGTTGCATATATAATGGATCCTTGAACCGTAGCTTGTATTGCTTCTATTAGTCCGCAAAAGATCTCATGAAGCAACGGCTAGTCGGATCTCGCCTTCACGGATTGGCATGAAACCTACTCGCTTCTGTGACAACAAAACCTTTCATTAGCAAGTGATCAAATTGGTGTAGATGTATATATAAAAAAATCCTATATAAATTTCGACTTTATGAATAACAATTGTCGTCCCTGTCCAAACTTCATCGTGTGGTAGGTAACCAATCTTGTATGATAAAAACCAATAGATAAAGGTATGTTAATTTTTTTTGGTCCCCATTGGCGACCCCATGGCATGATGAAGGCCCTGTCAGACCGAAACCTCTCGCAGATTAACTGGAACTGGATTTGCGCGCAGACACTTTGAGAGTGGGAGATGGTAAGAGGAAACCCTCTATGAAAGTCCCCATAGTGGAGATTGAACCCTCAACCTTGAGGTTGGAAGGCTCTTTTTTTACCACTAGGCCAAACTTAGCTTGGTAGATGTATCTTATTATGTCAGGTAAAATAAAATAAGGATTTTACTTAAAATTGTCGTTATAGGTATACATAGAATAGTAGGTAGAATTTCGGTAAGGTGCCGTTGTTGATAAATTATTTTGTTTTTGTCTCTTTATCCATGCATCCATCTTTCCATCTGAAGAATATCGTAATTGGAAGATTTGGAACGCACCTACGTATGTTGGGGTGTAAATGTGACATGTGCATTTCACTAAAGGGTTTCTTCTATTCATCTTATTTAAACTTATCTAAATTTATAAGACTTTATTTTATTAGTGTCAAAACTTATTTTTGTTTTTTTAATCTGAATTAAATGTACTAGACCTTATTAGTCCTTAATTAAACTTGTCGAAACTTATCTAAACTTATTTTTTCTATTAAGGATTGAATATAAGGTGAACATAATAGGCCGTAAGCTTTTTTTTTTTGACACGAGAAAAGCACAAATTTTCACATCAAAACAAAAAAGCGCAACAAAAGTGTTTAGGAAAACTCTCAAGCGGCAACGAAAAGTAAGAACGAGGCGGCAAACAAGGCAGAAAAGAAGGGAGAAAACATTGCTTACTATCATCAATAAACAAAACACATCATTAATTACCTTGTAACCTCGTGGACTACCACGAGCAAGCGGTTGATGTTGATTAAAGATATTACTATCACCATCGACAACTTGTTTGCCTTTCCAATAATTATCATTTGTGTTGCCTCTATTTGTGACATTTTGACCTGTTTTCCCTAAACAAAGATCCATAATCTTCTCGGCCACACCTTCTTGATCTACGTTCTCGGTCATTAACCTCTCAACCTCTGCTTTGGGGAGCTTCATCCTGACCCTTAACCCTGATGGTGCAGGTGGAGCTCCCTCACTAGTTTCATGTGCTCCATCATGGTACTCACCATCTACCATAACTCTGGTGGCCGGTCCCATGATGGATATGTCCGACATGGACCGCCTAGAGAGCATTAGACTCTCGAGGCGGTCCTTGGCGGACATTTGGATCCCAGACCGGACTTTTCTAGGAACCCGGTGATGGTGATCATGTGGAAACTTAGGGAGCTCTACTAGAAAGTAGAGTTTCTTAGGCTCCAGACTGTGAAATGGATCAAGTGGCTTTGCCCTTATCCCATAGTGTTTTACCGCATCCGAATCTAATACCACATGACCCGGGTAGTCCTTCACCACTTGTTTAGCTTGAATTGGGGTCTTAAACTTCATAGTTTCCCCATTTATTTTCATGATTTTGGCTGTTTTCTTACCTCCTAGAGTGTTTCCCATACTGGGTGGAAGGTTAATGAATAGTACTAGTTTTTTTTATTTTTCAAAAACAAACCAAGTGAAAGTAGGGTGGGAAAATAGATTTTTGGTTGAGAAGTGGGTAATGGATTTGAAGTTTGTTAGAATAGCGCCTCTAACAAAAAGGTCCGGCATGATTATATGGGTGGGTGTTGGAAAGTGACTCGTGTTTAGGGGCGCGGTAGAGTCATAAGGTCAAATTTTGGATACTTTAAGGGTTTGAAAAATCAGACAGAGTTAGATAAAGTTAGACTAATTTTGTTTATTTAACGAAGAACGATTCTATCTACACATAGAAAATTTTCTACTATTGTCCTGTTTACGAAGTACGAACGTGTGAATGATAGGAAATTCATGTCAATTTATTGAAGTCTTCTAAAATTATGTTGAACTACATATTTCACGTAGAAATAGTAATTCAAATTTATGTTTAATTATATCCTGTAGAAATAGTATTAATTATTGTTTCAAACGCTTTATGTTTTGGCGATTTTGTAAATAACTCTGATGTGGGCACGTAGGTCTCATGTTCTCAAGCAAATGGATTTTATGTTTTTTTTTTTCTTTTTATTTAAAGAAATGTCATTACTTCATTCCCACAACAACACAATTAATTTAAAATCAACCACCCTAAACAACATTAATTAATCAACCCGCCACCCCCTCTCTCATCTCACCCACCCCTCTCTCAACTCCACACACCACGCTCTCTCCTCAACTCCACCCACCAACCCAACAACATCACTAGGACCCCCAACCCAACACTACCACGCAACCACCGGCTACACACCACCACGCCACCACCTTTACCATCACATTTGTAATCACCGCCAACCCTCACTCACCTTCACCCTCCACCAGCCTCTAGCCTCGCCACCCACACCATCATCTCTTTCTTTTTTCTTTGTCTTCGCCACGACATTCACCGCTGAGAGACAGAAGATGTCGGTGGTGTGTTGTTGCAATTGTGGTGGTGGGGAGAGACAGAAGATGTCGGTGGTGGTGGTAGATGCGTTGCTGTCGTGGAAATGGTGGTTGGTCTAAATGGTTGTTGGGCTGGGGAAGGGGAGGGTGTTGGGTTCGGGACTGGGGAGCTGGTTTTTCCGGTGGTTGGGCTAGGGAAGGGAGGGTGTTGGTTTCGGGGGTAGGGGAGGGGAAGGTGGTGGTTATTTGGTCGGCATGGGTGGGGGAGGGGGCTGGTTTTCAGTGGGTTGGGGAGGGGAGGGGGGTTTTCCAGTATGGAGGGGGGGAGAGAGGAAACGTTTTCTGGTGGTGGTGGTGGTGGCGGTGGTCGGTGGTGACGTTGTTGTGGTGGATGGCAGGTGGAAGGTGTTGGGATTATATAGTTGTTGGCTAATTAGTGTAGGTATTTTATTTAATCAAGTTTCCTAATCTCTCTTAAACTGTGTCCCCAACTTTCTCTCTCTAAGTGTCTTGGTCTGTGTGCTGCTTCCTTATGTTGAACTTATTTAGAAACACAGGTTAGTATTTTTTTTTATGGAAAGCAATTACTACATTATCAAGCATTTACTATATATATATATACATATATATACATATACATATATATATACATATATATACATATATATATATATATACATATATATATATATACATATATATATATATTATATATATATATATATATATATATATATATATATATATATATATACATATATATATATATACATATATATACATATATATATATATATACATATATATATATATATATATATATATATATATATATATATATATATATATATATATATATATATATATATATATATATATATATATATATATATATATATATATATATATATATATATATATACATATATACACATATATATATACATATATACACATATATATATACATATATACACATATATATATATACACACACAACTAATTTAGAAGAAACATAATAAAAAATATGGGTATTTGGGAAGCTCGTGAGTGGATATGGCAACTCTCATGGTCTCGTCTGCTGCGTCCTCGGCAGCTGAAGGAGCGTGAAAATCTCCTTGCTCTTCTTGGAAGCGCCTCAATCAACCTAAACTGTGATGATTGCTTGATATGGGCTCCGTGTACAAAAGGTATTTTCTCAGTAAAATAATCCCATTTTCAGCTTGCAAAAGTCATCTCCTTGTGTTCCTCCTAACATCATTAAAGGCATATGGGAAAACCTAGCACCACACATAATTGAGCTCTTCATGTGGTTAGGCCTCCTGGGAAGTTAAATACAAAGGCCAAGCTTGCAATCATTGGTGTCCTCTCTCCCTCGGACTCGATTTGTACCTTTTGTCTCATCCAAGAGGGGACTTGTGACCATCTCCTTCTCCATTGTGGCTTTGCTTGGAACCTATGGTCGTGGGGCTTGGCATTTGGAACCTCCCTTAGCCCCCTCTGGGCACCTTGAAGGATGCCTACTTTCAATGGTCTTTTGGTCGAAGAGGTGCCTTTTTCAAAAAATTGTGGGTTGCTAGTTTCTATGTCATCTCATGGACTCTTTAGAAAGAGCAAAATGCTATAACCTTTTCAAATTCATCTTGCTCTCAATATCAATTGAAAGACCCGATTCTCCTTCGTCTAAGTTGGTGGATCAAAGGCTGGGGTGATCTTTCCCCATACTCCTCTAAAGACATCATTAAAAACCCCTCATGTCTTATATGTACTCTTCCTTCACCTTGCACTCATTATATTCCTCCACCCTCACTGGCTGCCTGGTCTCCCCCTCCTCATCTTGTATTGGAATGGAACATAGATGCTTTAGTAAACCCCCTTGAACAATCATCTGCCATTGGGGGGATCCTTCGATGCTCCTTAGGGAATTTTATATGCCTATTCTCCTCTCCAATCCCGTATATTGAGATTAATTACATTGAAGTCCTTGCAATATACCGAGCCCTCAAAATCACCATGGCAAGTGGTAGATTCAATGGTATGGACTTAGTAATTGAGTCAGTTTCAAAGAATGCCGTTAAAATGGTGCAACTAAAATAACGGTGGTCCGTGGAACCTTAACTTCCAACTCAATTTTATCCGGCACTCCATTACTTCCCACAACTCTATTTCAATCATCCATAAGGGGAAAAGTTCTAGTGTTGTTGTAGATAGCCTTGCTAAAATAGGCCTTGTACGACATTCGGAGTTCCTGGCCTGATTCAGCTAAGCATTCTAGCTTTCTGCCTACTTGACCATCTCTCTCATCCTCCGTGCCTCTTGTTTCTTTTTAATTTCGATGCTATCCTTCGTTCTATTCTCTTGTGATTTGTGAACGGCCTTTATGATTTGCTATGCCCAATGAAATACAACTACAAAAAAAAATACAGTCTAATTTTTTATATCATTTAGTTATTTCTTTATGAAAGATAAAACTTTTAAAGAGCGTAAAGCTATTATATCCAATCTACACCCTTGTGTAAAATATACCTTCTCACATTCTCCTCCTCGTATAGTCCGCTTCTTGATACAACAATTAATCTTTGATCTACATAAAGTGCATAGAGAATACCCAATATATCCATCTTCAATTGTACCCGGCCACCTGGGTGTAGAATTTGTCTTCACACATTCTACTACTCAACCTCTCTGCTTCGCATATTAGCACATTGGGAGCAGAGTACATATAGGATTACACCTCCATCTACTATAGGAATTATACAGCTGATTGTCCCATGCTTAAATGATTTTGAATTAAAAATTATAAAGTTTATGGGTGTATAAAGAAGTTTTATGATGTACTCAATCCCTTTGTTCTCTAAAGATCTTATCTAATGTACCAACATAAATCAAGATAATAAGTAGAGAGAGTATATCCGAGATAGTATAAAATTATGTGGGTCCAATAAGTAGGGTTAAGGAGTATGAAAAAGGAACAAACTTTTACCAAATAGGAAATAAAGTGAAAGTAGGAATATCTTTAGGAAACATACTTAAACACATAAAGTAGGAAGATTTTTAATTATAATTTATTTACAACGTAAAAAATGAAGAAAGATAAAGTAAGAGAGAGAAAGAATAGGAAAAAGCTCCCAACCAACTCACCCGATGAAACCCTAGCTCAAAGAAAGAAACCCCTAATTCAATTTCATACTATCCCCACTCAAATTCAATCATCAAAAGATAATATTTGCAAGAAATTTCTGATACTAGCTTTAATTGGGGTATTCTGGTTGCCCAAATTGTAGTTAAGAGGCTCCCTCTCTTCTATCAGTTCTGTTATAGGGTGGTAGCTATTAATAGCACTGCTAACTATATGGAAGGGCTTTTGCAGGGCTATAAGCCTATTTATGGAGTAAAATCTCTGAATTTCATCATTAATAAGCCAGCTAATTCACCTTCAATTTGGATTAGGTGGCTCTAGTTTTTGGGGTTCAAGTACAAATTTCGAGCTAGGGTTAGGGTTTGATTTTTTGGCGATGGGATTGATCATTTATATCCCCAATTTAATGTGTATGTCATTAAAAGGTTTTGACTTTCTATCATCACTGCAACTCTGAGTGTGGTGTCTGTTGTGAGTAATAAGATCTTATTCCTTGCTGGAATTGGTTTTATGGTCATAATTGTGGCCATTGCATTTAATGCGAATCGAAAGCTTATTCCTTGCTGGAATTGGTTTTATGGTCATAATTGTGGCCATTGCATTTAATGCGAATCGAAAGCTCACTGGGAGAAGTCGTTCTCTCTGCAGTGTTAACTGGTTGTGGCTGAGTATTTTGCCCTATGAATACGACATTTCTCAGCTCAAAATTTATGCAAACTTCTTCTTCATTTATTCGCAATCTCACTTAAAGTGTTTATTTTATGGTAAAAAAATTCTGAAATATTCTCTAGTTTTGGCCTGTTGTGTTAGTATGGGAAACCCTAAGTATTTCAAAGATGCTATTTTGAAAGATAATGATGTTGATGGTAGAAGTTCTGGTTGTGTTCCACCCTCTAGTAGTGAGTCTATCTCCCCTGAATCTTTGCATGATGCTATAAAAGGTATTAGTTCTGACCCCCCTGGTCCACCCTCTTTCCCTGAGGTATCAGTTTTAGCTGAGTTACCACAAGTTCAAAAAGATATTGTTGATTTGTCTAAATCATGTTTAGTTGGTAAAATACTTGGTGATTTTGTTGATATGAGAACTATTATTTCTAGAACTAGGGCTGACTGGAAGTTTTGTAAGGGTGATGTTGAGTACCTTGATATAGGAAACAATTATTTTTTAATTCGATTTGCTAATCCTGGTGACCTATTTTTGGTTTAGTCAGATAGACCCTGCATGGCATGTTCAGGGTGAGCTCTTTGTTATTTACCCATGGAGGGCTCATTTTGACCCTTTTGTGGAAGAGATAAAGTGGGTGGATTTATGGGTCAGGATTCCTAGGTTTCTTGCTGAATTACTTAACTTTTAATCTATTGCCAACTTGCTTGCTTCTAACAATGTGGGCTCTCTTATCAAGTTAGATCCTAGATCTTTGTTGAGGCATAAAATAGGATTTGCCCGTGCTTGTGTGAGAGTTGATATTATTGCCCCTTTGATCGAGTATGCCGAGATTAAACGTGCTGGTGGTGTGGACTGTGGTTATATTGTCTGGTATAAAGATTTTTCAGTTGGCTGTTCTTTTTGTGGTTGTGATGACCATGTTATTAATTATTGTTCAGTAGTGTTCCCTCCAAAGAAAGAAAGAAAGGTTTTATTGCTCAAAAACCCAAAGAAAAAGTGGTTGTCAGAGTTTTGGGTAATGCTAATTGGCATGAGTTGCCTTCCACCACAGCTGAGGAAGCAAATGTGGTGGAGGCTAGGCCTAAGCATGTATCCACACCTCGATTTGTTCCTCATTCTGATGTCCCTGTTACTGGTCCCAAGAAAAAATTCCCTATAAAGGTTTTTGCTGGTAGTTCTAATCCCCATGCTGCTAAGGGTGTGGTTATTAATGAACCTCACTCTGATGTTCATCCTAAGAAAGCTGGTATCTCTTTGCCTAAGGCTGCTGGAAAAGGCTGTTGTTAATTCTGATTTTGTGGTTGATGATATCTTATCTGATGATGAATCTGAAATTGGTGCTGTGCTCCCTACCTCTTCTCCCGCTGTTTGTGAGCCTATTCACTCATATGTGGTAGTGCACACCCCTGTGCCCCACTGTGAGCTTGGGCATCAGCCCCTCCCTCCTCCTCATTCTCTGGATACTGTGCTTGCACCAGTCCCTTTGAGGGTGGTGAATCCTGAGGATTTATTTGCTACTGAGTTTTTACCTATTGCCCCTTTTGATGATGAGGAAGGTAATGTTCCATTTGCTGATCAGTATGATCAATCTGATGTTGATGATGATACATATATAGTGGGTGACCACTTTGATGATGAAATGATTGATGAATATCTGTCCCAACCTGAAAATTCCTTCCACTCAATTAATTCAGATAACTCTATTCTTAAGCAAATTGAGGATTTGGGGGTTCAAGGGGCTAGCCCATCTAAACAGTTCTAATCTTCTAGCTCAGCTAAAAGGAGAAAAGGTATGGTGGAAGCAGACTCAGCATCTTCTGAGCTGAAGAGGAGTAGCTCTTAGATCTAGCTTCTAGTCACCTGCTTTATGTTTTATGATTATTAGTTGTTGGAACATTAGAGTTTCGAGGAGACCTTTAGCAATTGAGGAAGTGAAATTTTTTGTAAATCCAATAAGGTAAGCATAATGATGCTTTGTGAAATTAAAGTGCCAACTCCTACCTCGGAGGGATGTGTTAGGCACTGTGGTTTTAAACATTATTGTGACTTTATTCCATCCATGGGGTTAGCAGGTGGCATGTGGATTTTGTGGAAAGATAAAATTTGTAATCCCTTTAAACTTTCTATTATCAGGAAATCTCCTTGCTGTTGGGCTTGTAATATTGAGCTTTTAGCTAGTAATCTTAGCTTTGTTATTATTTTTATCTATGCTCCCCCTAATTGTGGTATTAAATATGCATTTTGGGATGAACTTATTGCATTTATCAAAACTCTTTCTAGCCCTTATATTATTCTCGGTGACTTTTAATGAATTATCTTGTCATTTGGATAAAAAGGAGGTGCTGCTTTTAGATTCTCTAGAATAGTTATTATGAATTATTTATATTCATTTATAGAGCGTGTAGAACTCCCATTTGAGGGAAACCCCTATACATGGAGGAAAATAAGAAATGATCATAACAATATTTTAGAAAGATTAGATAAAGGAGTAGCAAGCATTAGTTGGCTAAATATGTTCCCAAACGCTAAAATTATGCATCATCTGTTCACTTCTTCGGACAATTGTCCAATTTCTTTGGAAATAAAAGCGCTTAGAAAGTTAAAAGCCCCTCCATTTAAATTTGACAAACTATGGACAACTCGAAAGGATTTTGATGTAATCATTAAAAAAACTTGGTGTCAAAGATTTCAAGGTTCTAATATGTATTGATTGAAAAAAATGTAAACTGTTGAAGGAAAAAGCAAAGATCTGGGTTACCACAAGATTTAGTAATATAATTAAGCAATTAAAAAAGGTTGAGGAAAATCTAAATACTATCTAATCTCGGTTTCTAAAACAAGATGATTGTCCGCATCTTATTAAGCAACAAAATATTATGCTAGCAAAGCAAAATAAATTATTAGAACTCCAAGACACATATTGGAAAGTTAAAGCTAAATCTAATAATCTAAAATTGGGAGATGCAAATACAAAGTATTATCATGCCTGTGCTTTTTTCCGAAGAAACCGTAATATTATTAATTCTATACAAGACCCATCTGACACTATTCTTACTCATCCAAAGATTATAGAAGAATGTTTTACTAATGCTTTTAAGAAAAGATTTTCTTCAAATTTAGATTGTGGATTTAATTATGATACAATTTTATCCCTGTTGGAGTGTATTGTGTCAGATAATGATAATGAAGATTTATGTGCGGAAGTTACAATGGAAGAAGTTAAAGCAACCCTTTTTGATCTTGCACCTGACAAAGCACCAGGATCTGATGGCTTTACTCCATTCTTCTATCAGAAATATTGGACACTTGTTGGAAATTCGGTTTTCAGAGCTGTCAAAGCTATTTTTTATTCAGGAAAAATTTAGCTTTAACTTTCCAATATGTGTCTAATTCCTAAGATTGACTCCCCTACGAATCCAAATCATTTTCGACCGATTAGTCTATGTTCTACTATTTACAAAATAATATCTAAAATAATGGCTAATAGATTAAAAACAATTTTGGGAACAATTATCCATCCTTTACAAGGGGCCTTTGTTCCTGAAAGGCTAATCCAAGATAATATACTTATAGATCATGAAGTATTTCATTCTTTTAAAAATAAGAAAGGAAGAGAAGGGTGGTTGACCATAAAACTAGATATGGAAAAAGGCTATGACAGGTTAGAATGGAATTTTAGAGAAGCGAATACTGATAGCTGTCATACAATATAAAATATTCTTAATAACTATTGTTCTATGTCAGGTCAATTAGTCAATTTCCACAAATCAGCTTTCTAATGCACTCAAAACACCTCAGTAGAATTAATTAGAGATTTGGCGAATATTCTCCAAATGGAAGAATCCGTTTCTTTAGGAAAATATTTAGAGTGCCCAATTGTTAGTAGTAAGGTTACAAATGCTACCTTTGGTGATGTGCAAGAAAAAGTTTCCTCTCAGCGTACTAAGTGGAGAGCTAATTCTCTTTCTCAGGCAAGGCGTACTGTTTTGATCCAATCCAATTTGGCTACAAAAGCTAACTTTCAAATGCAAAGTTTTTCCCTCACACCAACAGTCCTTTCCTCAATAGATACCCAAGCTCTAAAGCTTCTAATTTGATTGGGTGGGATAAGGTTTGCAAGCCTAAAAAATTTGGAGGGTTAGGTTTGAGAAAAGCTAAAATCAATAACATTGCTCTCCAATTCAAATTGTTATGGAAAATTATTAGAATGCCGGATAATTTATGGGTTAAACTTATTAGTAAAAAATATTTAAAACAAGATGATCTTTTCTCTTATAAGACTAAAGCAAATGTGTCATGGCAATGGCGTAAGTTGATGACTTTACATAGCCCGTAGACAAGGTTTAAGATGGTCGATCGAGAATGGAAAATATATTTCTTTTTGGGAAGATAATTGGGTTTATCAGTCTCCTATTAGTAAAAAGTGTACTCCCGTACCTTGTTCAGAGAATCTTCGAGTCTGCTATTTCATCTCAAAAGAGGCTCAATGGAAGCAGGATATTTTAGCTCAATTTGTCCCTAATAACATTGTTGAGGATATTCTGAAATTTTTTATACCGTCCAACATGTTGTCAGATAGGATATTGGTCTTTCTACTGATGGGGAGTACTCAGTTAAATCGGGAGTTGCTCTTCTTCAAGGGTATGGCTTAGACCCTCCCTCTCAGGTTGGTTTTAATTGGATTTGGTCTTTACTTATCCCTCCCAAGATTAAATTTTTCCTTTGTAAAATTTGTGAGAATGGCCTTCCTACAAAAAAAAGATTGGAAATGAGCCATATTTTTCTCCCGATGGAATGTTGTTTCTGTAATTTTCATTCCGAAGATGATTGTCACTTGTTCATGGATTGCCCTTTCACTTGTGATATCATTGGTGTAATGAATGATTCAGTTGCCTCCCCCCTCCAAGGATGGAAGAAGGTTTGTCTTTTGTGGAGTATTTTTGTGAGAGTAAATCTCATTTGAATTTAACTAGTACTAGTTTCTACGCTATTATTTGGTGGTTCATTTGGTATGCTAGGAATAATATTACCTTTCGTCAGTAGACTTTCTCTCCAGTCAAGTTGAGTGCTATGATTAATTGCTTTAAGGTTATATCTATGCCTAATGAGAGTATTAATGTTAATGCCAATAAGTCCAATTCTAGTAGGCATAATGTGGCGTGGTCCCCTCCCCCTCCTAATGTTGTTAAGCTTAAAATTGATGGTTCTAAATTACAAGATGGTAGTACAGCCTATGGTTTTGTGATTAGAGATGATGTTGGTAAGATTCTTCTTTGTGGAGCCTATTCTATTGCGTCTAACAATTCTATTTTAGTTGCTGAGGCTTGGGGGCTTAGGGAAGGTATCAGGGGGGCAATTTCGTTGAGTCTCACGAATATTTATGTTGAAGATGATAATCTTTCGGTTATCCAGGTAGTCAAAAGAGTTTGGAAAATCTCGTAGTCTATTAATGCTCTTATTAGTGATGCTGATGAGGATCTACAGAAATTTGATGAATTTCATATTCGACATATTTTTAGCGAAGCTAACTATGCTGCTGATTAGATGGCTAATCGTGGCCACTCCATGTCTAATCTTTGTTATTGGTCTTGAATCCCCTGATTTTACATTTTTCAAGATCATCAGAAAGGATGTTTTAAGTTAGCCTGTTTATTGGGTTCCTCCCTAGTTTTCTCTTTCCTGCTAAAAAAAAAAGTAGGAAGATTTTTAGAGAAGGGTCGATATAAGAAAAGAGAAACTTTGAATTTAACTTTTGATAAACTACCTATGAATCAAATGATTAGTAACAAAAATGATACATACTTCCTAAAATTAATTTTCCATTAAGAACCATACATCATATACTTACATATATAAAGTTTAGACTAGTACTTCATATACACTATAAAATTATTATCGTAACTTATGATTGTAGTGTAATAAGACAATATGAACAAGATTAGAAATAAGAATATATTGCTCCTTCTATTTCATTAACATCTTCTTTGATATTGTAGATACAAAATCAAGTATAGAATTTGTTGATTTTGATATTTAAAAAGGACTTTTTAGCTTTAGTCACCTTTTAAAGTCGAGTATTTTCAAATAAGCATTTTATACATACTACTTTTATTTAAATGACCACATTATATAATTATTTTTATTCTAAATTAATTGCCACCACTTGGCATGTTATGTCGAAGAAATAATCAATTTTCAAACAAAATATTCTATTTTCTCACAAATTTTATTAATTGACAGCAATACAAACAAAACCATTCATACAATGTGGTTATTTAATATAAAGTTTTTTTTATAAAGAGGTATAATTTCGAATATCCGACTTTATAAGGTGGTGAAAGTTAAATAATCCATTCAAATATTGGCATCCAAGTATGTCAAATGTTGCGTTTTGTATAGAACCGGAGTACTTATGATGTTGCAAATGAATTATGATTGCTCCACTAGTGAAGCATACCAACAATACCCAATTTTAGAATCTAGTTACTCTATAAATCATCATCTTAAAATTTGGCATAAGTAGTAATAATAAATAGTTGATGGATTTTTGCAGGATAGGCATCCAGTGAGTGTAGTAGGTGACTATAGGGTTAGCTAAGACTTTTGGATGCATGGTGGCTAGCGAGTAGTTAGGGTGGTAGGAGGCTTTAATTATTAAAAATGATACCACATAGAAATATCATTATTGATGGGTGCCACGTGAAATTCAAAAACTTTTGATGGTACTATATGAAAAATTCAATAATACAAGGATACCTCTTCTCTTCATCATCATCAAGTAGAATTTCACTTGTTTATTGTGAATGGTATACAATACTTGAGAGTATGCATGCGAGATCGCAAAAGAACTTATCTTATCCTTTTAACTACATAGCTAATTAAAGTTAGAATTTGAATTGTCGGGGGTGTTAGGGTCAAGCTCGTGTGAAGTATTATTCCTATGGCGTTCCTTTACAATTGATGAGTGAGATTTGTCTCACTTTTAAGGTAGTATTAAGGTCATTTTACTTAGTTTATTTCAGTTTTTAGTTTATTTTTTCCCTTAATTACACCTCTTTTTTTATTTAACTCTCTTAGCATATATTTGCGTTCCCTCCCCAATGTGTAGGAATTCAAATTCTTACAAGCTTAAGGGGAGAAAATAGGAGGGAAAAAAAAGGAAGAAATTCCTGGGAAGTATAATCACACGCCCCGACTAAGAAGCCATCCGAGCAACAAAGCGCCCGCCTGGGCCCAAATGTCCGCCCGGGCGCTTGAGGAGCAAAAGTTACTGCCTCCTTCGCAAAAAAGGAAGCCCCCACCAGAGAAAGTGCCCGGGCCCGTTCTCTGTATACCGCCCAAGGTTTTGCCTCGCCCGCCCTAGCTTTCCTACTCAGACCGCCTGGGGCCATTGGAGCCCGTCCAACCTACTGTATGTTAACTTTTTCGGGTTTCTTTTACTTTACGACATTTGTAATTGGAGGAGGTATAAATACTCCTTTACCCTATTTTGGAAAAATAAACCCAGATTTTAGAATCATTATCGTAGTTTCTTAGTGTAAAAGAGAGAAAACATGGCTCATAAGGTGTATTTTGGTTTTTGGAGATCGGAAATCAATTAACAGGGACAAATTTCTTTGAAATTATGATTTTCTTAGTAATCTTCTCAATCCTTTCTTTCTCATTTTTTTTATGCATTTCTAGTTTATTATTTTCATGCATTATTTTCATGTTTTCATTGCTTAATCTTCATGTTTATTAACTTAATATAGATTAAAGTTTCGATCTTTCTTTAGTTTATTCTTGTTTCTTCTTTAGATCTTGTTTTTACTTTTACGTTAAAATCTTGGTTTTTGATTTCCTTATCTTTGGATTTGTGATAGATTGCTAGTTCTTCCATGTTCAGGATGTTTGTTAGTTAGATGGACATTGAGTTAGTTAGGACTGGAGAGTAGCCCAATCATTATTTCCATCCTTTTCTCATGAGTAGAGTTTGTTGGGTTTGTTAAGCTTGGGATTTGTGCATCTTCAATCATTATTGTTTTAGTGACTTTGTTGATGTGAGCTGCATCATCTTTTGAGCCATTTGTTGTCCCTTAATAGCTTGCCTTTAGGTGAATGACCTTCATGAACGATTAATTTGTTATTATGGTTCACGTATTGATTTATATTGACTTAGGATTTATTTCAATTCTTATCTTGGTCTAGTTAGATGAGAACGCCTCGAAATATAGGTTGTGTTGCAATAATTAGGACTCTAAACTCCCTAAGAATTTTTTAGAGGTGTTAAAAACCGCAGCAATAGGAATTACTTATTGTTGCGCCCTTATTTGCGGCGCGGCTAAATCCGCATCAATAGGCCCTTCAAGAACCGCAATACAATGATATTATTCTACTAGTGGTACTTTGGTCCAAGCTTCAAGGAAAAAGAAAAGAAAAAAAATAGAAGAAACAAAGAAAAGAAAGGACAGGAACGAAAAATACAAAACCAGTAGCACACAACTCCTTCTTCCTTCCTCCTCGACGCATTATTTCAAGCTGCAACACCACAACATACATCCAATAGTGAAGGACCAAAATGACAAATGCAAGTTGTAGATGAATCATCCAATCACAAGATGGAGTCGAATATCGGCGTTGCAAAGTAGAATTAAGTTGGAAGTCGATTTTTAGTGTTTTCATGGAGGCCGATTCTTTTCTTCAATTGGTCCAAAATTCACAACTAGGGCAGCCTTTGGGTGGAGTCCTAACAGATAACCGAAAAAGGAAAGATTCAAGCTTGGTTGTAGGTGCTAAAGTCCGAAATGCAAGGGCGAGTCTCCGTGCAAATTTATAAGTTTTTCTCTCTTTCTCTTGTACTTTCAGATTGGTTTTCCACTAGTAGAAAAAAGCTTATATGTCACTTAGTAACCGATCCGGTTTTTACAAAACCAAATCCGAAAATCCGAAACAAAATGGGAGGGAAAGCTGGGTGAATTAACGGATCCGGTTCTTCAGTGAACCAGATCAGTTAACAGAAAACCGCTCCGATTTTCTATTAACCGATCCGGTTCACATGGCCGGATCAGTTAATCCGTTATCTTTCCTCAACCAAAACCCGCGTTTTCAATTCCTTAGTTTAATTTTCATTCCTCCCTCCTTCAATTCCTTAGTTCAATTCTTCTCTCTTGCACTCTACTTGGCTCGACCACCACTAGCACCTCACCCCCACTGCACCACCATGGCCACCTACGACCGCCACCACCTGATTCCGCCGCCACTCCAGTGTGTTCCTCCCATCCTCCTGCGCACCACTCTAGTGGATTCCTCCCATCATCTTGCGCACCACTCGCTGCTCCACCGTGCCCTAGCAGCTCCACCGCCGATGCACCACCAGTTCTGCACCACCACCTCTGCACCGTCACCCGCCCAAAACAACTACATTCCTCCTTCACCTCTTCCTAGGTAACAAAAGTTCATAACTTTTTATTGTAATCTCATATTTGAAGCTTGAGGTTAATAATTAATTGTAGTTTTATGAATTATTGTTAGTGAAATTAGGTTGTATAATAGTTAAATGGTTCGAAGTTGATTGATTTGAGTTAATTTGATTTTAGTTTAAGTAGCTAGTTTGATTTTTAGGTTAAAAAAACTTGGGCTTTAATTTATTGTGGTTGTTATTTTTGTGGTTGTTAGTGTTGTTGTTGTTGTTGTTGTTGTTGTTGTTGTTGTTATTGTTGTTTTTGTTGTTGTTGTTGTTGTTGTTGTTGTTGTTGTTGTTGTTGTTGTTGTTGTACTTACTAATTAGTTTAGTTAGGTTTGAACTTTAAACTTTATTTGTTGTTGATTATTATTTGCTCAATCTCTTTATAATATTAACTGCTATCCGGTCCATTAACATAACCAGATCAGTTAAAGTGCTATGTATACAAATTGTGTTGGCGCCACTGACCTAACTAATCCGGTTTTCCATCAAAACCGGATCGGTTTATGATTAACTGATCTGGTTTAAGACCGGATCAGTTAAACCTTTCTAACCGCTGCTAGCCCACCCCATCCGGACCAAAACCGGAGCGGTAAGCCCGGTTTTGACCGGATCGGATGGGCTTTTTTCCACTAGTGTTCATATCTCTCGATTATCACTAGTGGAAAAAACCTTATATGTCACAAGATAACAGATCCGGTTTTAAAAAAACCGGATAAGTTAAAATTAACTCATCCGGTCATTTATCAAACCGGATCAGTAAGTTGAAGTTTTGTTGGCGCAAAATTCAGATTAAATAAACTGATCCGGTTGTTTATTAAACCGGATCAGTAAATCGGCCCAAATACGTCTGGCCCAAAATAAAGCTCACCAGCCCACAACACTTTTAAGCGCACAGTCCTTGTCTCTTAAGTCTTATCCCTCTTCCCTCTCTCCTCCTCTCACCCATAAAACCCTTAACACCACTCTCTTTCCTCCAGCCACTTTCTTCGATCGCTCCTCCTCCTCTAACCCACCATCAGTCCATCACTTCACTCAAAACCACCCCTTTCTTCGATCTTTCGTTCGTTTGTAGTGAACTAGAACGAAAGGGTTCGCGTACTAGATGGAATCCCACCAGCCTAGCAACATCAACGAATCACACCACCACCCCTCTTCGATCTCACCAGCCGTCTTGCGGGTTTCGTTCGTTCGTTCGATCGCTCGCCATCTTCTGGGTTTCGTTCGTTCATTCGTTCGCTCGCTCGCCATCTTCTGGGTTTCATTCGTTCATTCGTTCGCTCGCACTTGTGGAAAAAAACGCAAGGACTGCGGTGCAAGGGCTACAGTTTATTGCAAAACACAGCCCTTAATAGTGAAGGGCTGCGGTTAGCCCAAAACCGCAGCCCTTTAGTAATTAAGGGCGGTGGTTTTGGGCCAACCCGCAACCCTTATTAATTCTCGGTGTTGGGCTGATGGACTTCGCGTTATTAATTAGAGAAGTTGAGAGCACAAACCTTCACACCTCACTCTCATCTTTCTCTCTCATTCGTCTCTCTCCTCTCTCATGGTTGCTAGGGTTTACTGCTCACAAATCTTCACACCACCACAAATTTTCATTCGTCTCTCTCATTCTCGGTGGCTAGGGTTCCCCTCTCCTCTTTCGTCTCTCGTCTCTCCTCTCTGGGCTAGGATCTCTTCTCCTCGTGTCTCCACATACAGTCGGATCTCTGGGCACAAATCGCTCACACCACCACACCCCCTCGCCGGCATTCGCACAAACAGTCGTCGCTCACCACTCGCGTCTTGTCCGACATTTGCACAAAAAAACCTCTTGCCGTCGCCTTCGACCAGATCTAGGGTTCGTGATTAAGTTTTTGTCATTTTTAATTTTTTTTTGTATTGGTTGGTTCGTGATTGCATTTTTCCTATTTTTTTTGTCAATTTTAGGTTTTTTAGTTTTATGGAATTAATTTGAGATGGTTCGAGTATAATTTGAGATCTAGGGTTCGAGATTTACTCGGTTTTTTGTCAATTTATTTTTTCGTATTTTAGGTTTTTTTTTTAATTTTATTTTGTGGAATTAATTTGATTGTATGTTGTTGATTTTGTGGAATCTCCTATTGTTGTATGTTGTTCGAAATTTGTGGTTGTTTTTAGAGTAATGAATTAGTTCCTTTTGGTATGCTCGCTCAAATAGAAAACATTATATACACAAGTAACTGTTTTTTTGGTATATTTAGGACTAAAAAAATGCCAAAAAAAACATTTTTTTTGGGTCATTAAGGGCTGCGGTTTTGACCATTAACCGCAACCCTTTATCACTTAAGGGCTGCGGTTAATGGTTAAAACCGCAGCCCTTAATTGATAAAGGGCTGCGGTTTTGACCATTAAACGCATCCCTTTAGCACTTAAGAGCTGCAGTCAATAACCGCAGCCCTTCGTTTTTGCCCAAGGGCTGCTACGCCAAGGGCTGCGGGCAAAAAACGCAACCCTTAGGGCTCTTTTCACCGCAACCCTTGACGTTTTTTCCACTAGGATCGCTCGTCATCTTCTCTCATTCATCATATGAGTTTCATTCGTCGTCGCTCGCCGTCGCCTACTCGCTTATACTTGTAAATTTCGTTTTTTTTTTCAGATTTTTGTTTTCTTGTATTTAATTTATTTGTAATTTGGTTCTCGTTTAGATATGAATATTAAAGTTTCTATTTTTTATTATCATTTTTCCTTCTAATTTTGTTCTTGTAATTTCGTTTAGATCCGGTTGTAATTTCGTTTTTATTTTGAATTGTCATTTTTCTTTTTTAATTAATGCTGAATGTTGTAATTTCGTTTTCTTTTTATTTAATTGTTGTTTCTCGTGTTTAAAGATCTTAAAACACCTGAATGTTCTTTAAATTTTCTTTCGTTGCAATTATACTCCATGGCTGTTCACCCCCTGCTTACATCTGAATGTTTAAATTTTCTCGTAATTTTGGTTTTGGTTGTTGTTGACCCCCGGCATGTGGCTGCAGACATGCAGTGCAAGGCAGGCTTTTTTTTAATATTATGACCCCAAAAACTGATGCGGTTTTGCAAGAAAACCAGATCAGTTAATTTGTTAACTGATCCGGTTTTCTTGCAAAATCGGATCAGTTAGTGACAAACTGATCCGATCTAAAACCGGATCAGTTTATCCCTCATAGCCGCTGCGGGCCCATCCAATCCGAACCAAAACCGGATCAGTAAGCCCGGTTTTGACCGGATCGGATAGGCTTTTTTCCACTAGCGTATACTCTTGAATTTCTTTTGATTTCAGTTAAAGTTATTTGAATTGTATTGTCGAATTTGACTTTTTATTCAAGATAGTTTCATACTTAGATACTCAAGTTATATTAGTATGTAATTTGAGATTCAATTTCAGATTCAATTATATGGCTAGTTTGCTATCTTATTACGTATAAAATTGAAATCTTTGCTAGTTATCTGTTTAGCCTAGTCTACATTATATAACAACAGTTACAACTAGTTTAATTAATTTAGGCATGCAAAGATGGTTTTAAGTTTGAACTAGAATATAATTTGAACAAGTTGTTTATACATCTATGTGTTTAAATTGGCTTGGGATTAATGATGTACTCTTAGTTTTATAATGCTTCTAGTTTGATCATTGTAAGTTGCAAAATACTTGTAGTGATTAGATTAGTTTAGAATCGATGTTTGGCCTAGTTCAATATTAATTAAAAGCAAGGAAGTATAGGGGAGTTTGGCTAATTGAACTCGTACAGTTAATTTATCTAATCAATCTTGGATTTGCGAAATCAAAAGTATAATCACGGTTAGATGTTTAAGAATCTCTAAGATACTAAGAGCTTAAAATGGGTTGCTTGTCATAACTTGTAAATATTAGGTTAGTTTTATTCTTAGTTGTTGATTATTTAGATTTTCAGTATCATCTTTTACCCCCCCCCCAATAAATATGTGAATGTGTATATATTAGTAAATAAACATATATATTATGGTTAAATACTCTTAATTAGTTGAACTTTGATTTTGGAAACTCATAAAACCTCCTTGTGGGATCCACCCTTATTTAGCACTATACTAAACTAATTGATAATAATGTGGATACCCTTGCGTACTCAAGTTGAGACGCGACATTTTACCATCATTTAGTAACAACTTTTCACTTGGGTATTGAGATTGTGACAATATCAACTTTCCATTGTCTCTATTAATGCACATACCTAGGATGGCATCCACCTCCCCAAATCTTTCATAGAGAATTTTGAAGATATAAATAATTTTGTCAGCTCAACTTGTGACAAGTACATCCCAGAAATCAACATGTCATCCACATATTGATAAATCATGACACCATTACCCTTGTCATAAAATTTGCTATTCACACATTTGTCTGAATTGTTCAATTTGAACCCCTTAGACAACACAACCTCATCAAACTTTTGATGCCATTGCTTTGGTTCTTGTTTTAGCCCATACAAAGATATAATTAGCTTCCATACTTTATGCTCTTGAGCTTTCACGAGAAACCCTTCCGGTTGTCACATGTAAACCTCTTCTTCTAATTCTCCATTCAAGTCGCCTTGACATCCATTTGATGGTTCCTAAGATTATGAATAGCCGCAAGTGCTATCAATAACCTTATAGTGGAGATTCTAGCTACGAGTGCATATGTATCGAAATAATCAATACCCAATTCTTGTAAGAAATATGAGCCACTAAATGGGCTATGAAATCATCAATAGTTCCACCCGCTTTCATTTTTTTCTTGAAAATCCATTTACACCCAATTGGTTTACACTTAGGAGGTAAATCAGCTAGATACCAAGTGTTATTTCCCATGTTGGAATCCATTTCATCATCTATTGCTTCTTTCCAAAAAGTGACATCTTGAGACTTCATGGCCTCACTAAACGTTAAATGATCCTCTACCACATTAAAGATATATGGAAACTTTGTCATAATAGAACTTCATGATCCTTCAACCAAATATACATGAATATCCGGGAAAAAATATTATCTTTCCTCACCCTTTTCCTTCTCCTAAGTAATGATGATGTTGGTGCAACATTCTCTTCAAGAGTTTTTTGATTTAATTCTCGTTCCACAATATTTTGATCAATGAACATTGGTATTAAGAGTAATATCTTTTTGTCTAGAAATTGATGAATATCTATTTTGATCAAAATTGCATCTTTGGACTCCACAATAGTGTGAATTGACCAAATGTCATTTTGTTCTATTACATAAAACCTATAGGATTTGCTATGAAGACCATACCCTTAAAAGATGCATTCAACTCCCATTTAAGCTAACTTTTCACGTTTGGGTTCCGACTCTTTTACATTTGCCCTATATCCCTAAACATTGAGATAACTCAAGTTTGGTTTTCTTTTACACCAAAGTTCATATGGGGTTACCACGTTCTTTTTCATAGCAACTCAGTTTAAAATATAATAAGTCGTTAGAATAGCTTTTCCCCAAAATCAATCACTCAACCTTGAATAGGATAATATCGAATTTACCCTTTCTTGTAAACTCCTAATCTTTCTTTCCGCTATTTTATTTTGTTATGGTGTATAAGTTGTGGTTGTTTCATGTATTAATGCCAATTGATTAGAAATAGGGTTATTATCTCAGATAACCCTGACATATAGGCCTTTTTCCCAAATAACCCTGACATATTTTTTTTTTTCTTAGATGACCCTAAACTTGTATTTTGTCATTAAACCTGACGGAATTGTTAACGGCGTTAACTATTTTCAAACAACCCAACTTACTGCCTTTTAAAAAAAAAACCAAACTCATCTCTTTCTTTCTCTTGTTCTTCATCTCTTCTCAAGCATTCATCAATGGTTTCCACCACCTCTGAAACCACCACCCTCCAACCGGAACTCCAGCCAACCCCGAACACCCTCAGCCCATCCCCGGACACCCTCAGCCCATCCCCAAACACCCTCGGTCTAACCCCGAAACCCAGCAACCCCTCCCACGTTTCCCTCCCTCACTCACACTTCTCACCTACCACCCCTGAACCGGCGACCCAACACTTGAACTCGCGCACAACCAACGCACCCAACCACCATCCAATGGCACACCACCAGCGAACCCAACCACCCTCCACTGGCGCACCACCAGCGCGCCCCTCGCGCACCACTCACGCGCCCTCGCACACTCCTCGCGTGCCCTCGCGCACTCCTTTTAGCCACTGACCTACCTCCCCCACCTCCGTCGCACCACAGCCCACCTCCCACCACCAGTCTGCCGGCGCACCTGGCGCCCCTCCACCGCCTGCTGGGTAGCCGCCTCATCCCCTAGCAGCAAAACCCTGGGTTTTGCAATTGATTTGGGGATTTTTGCATTGATTTAAGGATTGTTACAATTTGAACAATTGGAGATAAAATTGGGATTTTTAAAGATTTCAAACCCTCTTACTCTTGCACAAGAAGGATAAATTGAGACGAAGACATGATAGGGGATGAAGAACATAAGAGAGAGGATGAATTACACAATTTTTTTTTTAATATAAAAAAAAGGTTTTTAATTATAAATGTCAAAATAGTTAACGTCGTCCAATATTCCGTCAGGTTTAATGACAAAATACAAGTTTAGGGTCATTTGAGAAAAAAAAATATGTCAGGGTTATTTGGAAAAAAGCCTATTTGTCAGGGTTATCTGAGATAATATCCCTTAGAAATAAGTTCAATCATAGTATTCGCCACCTTTATCATTATAAACCTTTTAATCTTGTCACTTAGTTGCAATTCAACTTCATTTCCATAAATATTAAACTTATCAAGGGCTTTATCCTTAGTAACACAACAAGTATACAGAACAAAATCGTGATTAGTCATTAATAAAAGTTATCATGTGAATCTTGTTCCCTAAGGACAGTGCTATGAAAATCACATAAATCACTGTGCACCAAATCAAGCAATATAGTATCCCTTTCCACATTATTTGGATATATTTTCTTGTTATCTTTGTTAACATGAATGTTCTACACGTCTCTATACTTGGATCAAATGAGGGAATCAAATCATGTTTAGACATGACATGCATACAACTTTTTGTAGTTAACGTGATCAAGTCTATTATGCCATAGAGAGGAGTTGTCATTCACAAGAAACAAAGAGTATTTCCAGCATTAATAATACTTAGTTTGAACATGCAATTACATAGATAACCTAAACTAACAAATGCACCATCCTTAGATAATATGAACTTATGCGCTTTAAACACCATCATGAAGCCTACTTGATTCAAGGTAGCACTAGAGACTAAATTTCTCCTAAGTTCCGGAACATAAATACATCTCTTAAAATAAGAGGTTTTCCGGAACTAAAAGCTAATTCTACTTTTCCTATACCTAGAACATTAGCCATAGAATCATTTCCCATGTAACGAACTTCTCCATTGTCAACCTCCTTAAAGGTCTTGCATAGAGACCGCTCCTTGCATACATGTTTTGATGCTCTCGAATTGATCCTCCATGAACAATCATCCTGTACAAAAAAGATTTCAGTTTTTATACACACATAATTCATATTTAAATTAAGTGAAACTTGTGTACACATACCTCATTTTGTATGGGTTTAGCTTGACTCGCCATTCCTGCCATTCTTCTTGCTCATTTTCTTCTCCCAAATGGTGCAATCCTTATTGAAATGACCGGGTTTGCCACACTCCCAACAACCTCGTTGAGTATCTCCACTATACTCAGGCTTCTTGACACATATAGTTTCCTTTGGTGAAGTTGCTATCCCTCTTCTTAGGATTACAAAACTCTTTTGACTTTCCATCCTCCACCATGTTATCGGTTGAAGAAGTAAAATTAACATCCTTTTGACCATCTTGGATCCGAATGCCCTCTTCAATCCGAAGATGACCACCCAATTGTTTAACATCCATATCATCTTTATTCTGTTTAAGAGAATTCCTAACATCTTTCGAAGTAGGTGGCAATTTGTCAATTATAGAAGAAACGACTCAGGTCTCATCCGTGCATATGTTGTTTTGTTTAAAACTCCCTAACATTCTTTGAATTTCTTGAATTGCTCCAGCAAAGGCCTTGAATCAACCATTCTAAAACTATTAGAATTACTAAAAAGAAATTTCTCGCTAGATGCATCTTCGACCGTATACTTGCTTTCAAGTTCATCCCAAATAATCTTAACAGACTCTACAAATTGATAAATATCAAACAAAGCATCGGATCGGACACCGTTAAGGATATGAACACGAAATATGTAATCATGGTTCTCCCAACAGTTCCTCTTCCTAGTTGCTTCTGTGGTTTCATTTGCCACTTCCTCGGGCTTTGGAGTATTAAGGACATACTACACACTAAGAGAAGTAAGGAGGAAATACATCTTCTGTTGCCATGTTCTAAAACCAACGCCTTCAAACTTCCCGACTTTGTGAAAAGTTACAGACATTTCACGAATCATAGCCATCTTTGAAGTATAATGGTTTTGGATTGTCATAACAAAACAGTGAACAAGGGTCTCAAAGATGATATTCTAGGAGTGATAGGACTTGCCCAAAAGCAATGTTCCAACCCTACACTTGAGCATGGATGACACAGAATCTACTCTCGAGATACAAACAAGAAGAACAATCTTCACGTTCACTATGAACACTGTCAAAAGGAAACAAATGTATTGTGGTATTTGTGATGAAGAAAAAACTGATTAATTCTCTTAATCTTGTTATGCTTTTAATATATGGAGTATATCACTTGATCCATTCATAATGAGTGATGTCTCTATATATATATATATATATATATATATATATATATATATATATATATATATATATATATAGAGTGTGTGTGTGTGTGTGTGTGTATGAAATGTACTCGAAAACAAGCAGTTACACGGACGAAATAACGAAAATCGTTCAAAGCATCAAACATCGTTTAGCGAGAAACATGATTTTGGCAATGTGGAGCTTACGCTCCCCTCTGGAGCGGATGCTCCATGGAAGAGCGCGCGCTCCTTCATGGAGCGGCACTCCATGAGACTGAATCCACCATTTCGTCTTTTGCTTAATTCCTGCCAAACTCGAGCGAATGCTCTATCATCGAGGCGATGATCCACATCGAAAAATGTCTATACCCTACGTTGGTTAAGCCACATCACCTTAACCACTCTACTTAAACTAACGTAACATGAATCAAATCGCAGAAATACTCTACTAAATCTCAAACATTAATGGCCATAACCCGTTATTTGCATGGTTTCGTAAGACAAAATGAAGGAGTCACTATTGGTTCTTTGTAAGGTACGACTGTTGTGCATTTATCGATCTTAATATTCCATACCCTAACACAAATTTTAGTATAATTTAAGATCTCAAATCCTTTTCTTTTGCTGGAACCTATATGAAAATTTGAAGCATTGTTTTAGATAAGAAGGATCTGATAGCCGTATTACCTATCAAATTTTGTCCTTGCTATTTATTCCACTAAGTTGTTTGGAGTTTTTGTAACTCCATAGCAACATAAGGAGGAGAGGGGAATGTAAAAATGAATCTCTTATAAACCTTTCTTAACTTCTATTGGAAAGGGCAAACGCTATACAACTGTAACGCCCCGACCTCTAAACATCATATTTAAGTTAACTAATCCATCATTAGCAGCGAAATTTAGATTGTCGGTGCCGTACTGTCGCACTTTTCATGAAACTAAACATGTTATAATCATTGAAACTCATAAGCAACTTAAATATATAGTTATAAATAAGGAAGCGTAGATAATTATGTAGTTATAGATAAATTGAGTTCATGTTCTAATGATCATAAGTTTATATACACAACCAACATAGTTTTCATAAATATAAAAAGTTGACCATCCTCACTTCTAAGCCATCCTGTCACCTTCAACGGTACCTAAAACCAGAAGCAACATCGTGAGTCGAAGCTCAGTAACATACTACCCTAACAACTTAAATTCATTACAAAATCCATAATGCAATAACAATAAGGTGAACAATCATAAGTGGCATCTTGATTATTCAAAAGTTCCCATTATCTTTCCATCTTTTAACATGGTAACTTGCGAGTGTATAGACTTGCGGAACCTCTCCCACCTTGCGATGATCCTCAAGGAACCCGACTCCCTTGTTGGATACACCACTCGCACCAAAATAGAGTAGAACTTGCGGTACCCCTCAAGGAGCCTGACTCCCTTGTTGGGTGTACGGCAGGTGTGAAGGTACGTGCACGATCATAAAGTAGATAATTATCATTGCGTAACATTATACTGTTAGAATAGTTTGGAGTTGGTCCAAACTTGGAAGTTTGTTAAACTTCTTTTGTTGTTGTCCCACATTGGTGGTGGAAGAAGTTGTACCCCAATTTATATAGAGAAATGTTCTGTAATGTGTTAAACATGTTATGGAGAAGATAGTGGACAATCTCTCGCACGCCGCTGCCGCCGTCATTTATCAGTCAGTCGTCGCACGGTGCCAGCCGGCCTGGCTCGGCTCGGCTTGCACTAGTAGAAAAATGAGAATTTGCGTCTCTCTATTTTCGTCGAACAAAATAACAACTGACGCAAATGCTCAGGAACAGACGATTTGCGTCGGATCCTAGTCAAAATCCGACGCAAATAACCAAAGAAAATGAATAAAAAGAAGATTTGCGTCTGACGTACACAAAGGTGCGACGCAGATGATTAAAGCCCAAGGATGTAGATTCAACAATGTGCGTCGGACGTGCACATAGATACGGCACAAATGATTAAAGCCCAATTTGGATCCAACAATGTGCGTCGGATGTTACTTTGAGTGCGACGCAGATGAGGCCCAATATAATTGTAAACGCGCGCTTCTTCCTTCCTTTTTATTTACGAACCCTACCAACTTATTCCTTCCTCATCTCACGCAGCCGTCACTCTCTCCCTCTATCTCCTTCTCTCTTTCCAATCTTTCTTCCTTCAAATACTGAATTCTTAAAATACATCTCAATTATTGTCGCTGGAAATTAGATTCATCCTCACATCGCCGGAAATAGTTATTAAAAAAAATTCAACGTTCTAGCACTCTTTGAAGCCCAATCATTAACCAAATCTTTTGGGATTTAGGGGTTGAATGAAATCATGGATTTTTAGATAAGAAGATAGAGAATTTTTGGTCGAATATGGAACAAGCAGAAGAGTTAGAGATGCGTTCATGTGTAGTGTTGCTATTGTGTTATTTCTTATTTCTTTCAGTCGGACCATACCAAATTTGTACCCCAGGGAATTCGGGCCCCTTTGCTGTGGAACCGATTGAACATGCTAAGAGCCGCCCCTGTACTTCCTTCTCTATTCCCTTTTTTTTGTCTTCTTCATAGATTTTCTTTGAGATTTGGGAGTTATATATTGTGGGAGTGAATTTGTAAATTATTCATTAACGGATTTGAATTTCATTTTACTCTGGTAATTAGAGAGTGAGTTAATTCCATGAAGAATTCTGTTTGTAAGAGTTGTTTACTTAGAGTGTGTTTGGTTCGGAGGAAAGTATTTTTCAGGAAATCTATTTTCCTTACTTTCATGTGTTTCGTTTGGATCGGATCAAGGAAGGAAAAATATGGGTTGAACTTTATTTTCCTAGATAGGCAAGGAAATCCACACTTTCTTCCACTTTATCAAACAATAAAACAACTCGAACAAAGTAAAATGGCTTTAAAGGAAAGATTTTACTTGCAACCAAACAAAGGAAAATCAATCTAAATTTGAGTTTTCCTTTAGAAAACCACTTTCCGTTAGAAATGTTTTCTGTCCAACCGAACACACCCTTTGTAATTACTTATAGTTTGATTGTTTTTCTTATAGATATAACTTGTGAATAATTTAGCTTGATTCTTATCATATATAATTGTCAGTTTATCATCCATTTCCATCCGTGTTTGTTAAGTCTTCTTTTGCTCACATGTTGTTGCTTCATCAATTCGCTTTTGAACGCTTAAATTATTCCTATTAGTAGAATGCATTTTCCTCTTCTCGTAGTACAACTTTTTGAAGGGCCTAGTTTAATAACTAGGCCTTCAAATTATCTCAGACGGTCCTGAGAATAATGTTGCAGCCGTATGAGATTTTGTTAGAATTGTCTTGCTATTTACTTTTCAAATGTCAACTTTATATAACTTTTACTAAAATGAATAAAAAATATTAATGTTCAAAGTTGTGTATTGACAAGCTTGACCATCCAAATGATGCAATCTTAATAGAATGGAGGAAGTAAATATAAAGTCACCATTTCATAAATCTCTCTGAATATTTTGTGACTAATTAAACTATCATGCTACATGTTAGGGGTGGTTCAATTATCAAAGGAGGCTCTATGTAATGAAAATATTGGGTCCTTTATTAAAAGATAAGAAGTAATCTTAATATATTAAATATGTTTAGGTGTCATTATTAGTTATTTTTTTTTTTATAATTTGGTTTTGTATTTCATTAATACTCAAGAGAGAGAAGGCTTCAATTCAAGACAAGGTATCCCCTCAATCAGAAGGGAACTTTTATAGTGATAATCACACCCTGTAAAGAGGAAACCCTCAAACTCCATAAAAAAATACATCAAGTCCACGATCAATTCATACAAATATAGCAAAACCGAGAAAGGGGAGGGAAGCTACAATCAGCCTCACTAAAGCAAACCAAAATGACCCACAACAAAGCAAGCAGATGGAAGAATCTAATAGAACAAAACATGAGCTAAACATCATACTAATCAAAATTGCAGCCAATCAACACCATGAATCTGACCAGCTTGAGCAATAAACTTCCCAAACTCTAAAACTTTGTTGAATGTACTTTTGCGGTACGGAAAACCTTGCAGCCAATGAAGGGGTTGTCCCAAGCAATCTGAGACAAGCCATAGATAAAGAACATGAGATGCTATCCACCAGAGATTGAAAGAATCCTACCCAGCTAAGATTAAACCACAACTATGAACCCCCTACATCCAAACTACAAAATCCAAGGTTCTGTGTATTCCTTGCTTGGCCAAGCAATCAGCAACCATGTTAGATTCCCTCCCTTTATGAACAATGGAGATGTTCATCCATTTTCTTAAAGAATTACGAATGAAATTCAGCTTGAAATTCATGTTCCAAAGTCCTCCACTCTCCGCATTACACCATGAGACTACATTAGATGAATCAGACTCGATTATCACATATTGCTTGCGAAATTCCTCATTGCAAATGATAATGTTAATAGCACGATGAATTGCCCAGATTTCAGCACAATTAATTTCCATATGAGGGATTGGGCAGGTGAACAAACACATGAATTCACCCAGATCATTTCTTAGAACACCACCACAGCCGAGCGCACAAGAAAGGGGGATGCAGAAGCATCTATGTTCCACTTAAGGGAGTGGACTGACGGTGGCTTCCAAGTGTTGCTACTGTCCTGTGATGAGAGAGGACGCTTAGCGACAGAAGACCCACCCCATCTCAGACATTTAGGGTGACACAATACTTCTTCCGATGAGTATGGAAACGGCTCCAACCACCCTTTAATCCACCAGCTTAGTCGCAAAAGAACAAGTTGCTGCAATTGAGAAAGGCTACATGAATTTTGCGAGAAAATTCTTGAATTTGTTTCCTTCCAAATTGTCCACACAATGATGAAAAAACTCGCTTGCCATATTTTCTTAAAAGAGTTCTCACGAAAAGGAGGGTGCCATTGTGAGTATGCATCAACAAGAGAGGATGGAGACACCCAACTACCACCCCAAATATTTATTCACCATTGCCAAAGCTTCCAAGACACGTTACAATGAAGTGGAAGGTGTGAGCAATCTTCAATTGCGTATCCACAGAGAATGCAATTCGTATCATTCGACGTAATGATGCCGATTGAAGCTAATTTGGACTTTGTATTAATTCTTCCCAATAAAGCATCCCATGTGAAGACTTCTATTCTATGAGGTACATGACCTTTCAAAACTCCTTTTACAACCTCATGAGGAGAAAAAGATGATTTTTTTTGACAATTCTAAACAAAAAGATTTAACAGTGAACTGACTGGATTTTTGAGGAGTCCAAATGTAGGCATCTTTTTTATCTATGGCAAGAAAGACATAATTCAGTAACTCCATAAGCTCTTTTCTTTCCACTAAGGCTCCGTTTGGTTGGGTGTAAAATATTTTCAGTGTAAAATGATTTTCATGGAAAACAATTTACAATGGAAAACACAATTCCAAAATTAGTTTTCCGTTGTTTGGTTCCATGTAAGGAAAATGATGAAAAGAAAGGAAAATGAAAGGGAAAGTAAGGAGGTAGTGAGAGGAGTGTACAAGAGAGATAAGGAAAAGGATGGAAAATGGTTTTCCATCCATTTTGAAGGGAAAATGGTTTTCCATCATTAGGAGAGCAATTTTACTCCTAGGGAAAATGGTTTTACACTCCTTTGCACACCAAACAATGTAAAATTGGAAAGAGAGGAAACAATTTTTCAGGAAAATATTTTACACCCTACCAAACGGAGCTTAAATCTTGCGGCCTTAATTCCCTGCTCCATGAGAAACTCCATTGCCAAGTATAACCATCCCAAAGTCCCAGATACCCAACTGAGGATACCTTGTTTATGGCAATTGAGAACAGCCTAGGAAATTTAAATTTCGGAGGTATAGAATCCACCCATTGATCATGCCAAAAATAGGTGTCAAACCCAATTTTGCAATACTCCAGGCGTGAGATTTTTTTAAAACTGCAGTGCCAATACCCTTTCACGGACCCCCAACATTCGGGATTTTCAGATCCAAAATTGAAAAGGTGGAGGGGTAACAATATTTATATTGGATGACCATTCGCCACAAAGAGAGAGGTTCATTAAAAAATCTCCAGATCCACTTAAAGAGGAGAGTGATATTCTTGTTTAACAGACTTCAATCGCTTAAACCCCCCCAATAACTTTGGTAGTTCTATCACATCCCATCGAACAAGAGGAAGGACACGATGATCGTTGCTTCCACTCCACAAGAAATTGCGTTAGATTCTTTGCATCTTTTCAATAATCCATTTCGGCAAGGGAAAGAGGGACATATAATATAATGGAAGGTTTGACAGGGAGGCTTTTATTGAATCAATCTTCCACCAATTGAAAGAAGTTTGCCCTTCCATCATACGCTCCAAAATGATGTTCTACGAAGAGTGAAGATTGATAGGACCACCAATGGGGAGGCCGAGATACATTAATGAAAATTTTCCCACCTTTCAAAGGAAAGAGGCTGCCACATCTTGCACCCAAGATTCTTCCACATTGAAGCCGATAATTTTTCTTTTATGAAAATTGATTTGTAGCCCTGATGACAATTGAAACAATATTAGCATCTTTTTTATATTCATCAAATAATCAATTCGAGGAGGAGAGAAAATTAGGGTATCGTCTGCATATTGCAGATGGGTTATAATAGGGCCTCCATGACAAATTTCCACGCCTTTCCAAGTAAGACCAAGAAACATTATCAAAGGCCTTATGAAAGTCTAGTTTTAATAACACGGCCTTTTTGTTTCTTCTCTTACATGAGTCAACAAGTTCCCCGGTGATTAAAGCACCGTCAAGTATTTGTTTGCCTTTTATAAAACAAGATTGAAGTAGCACAACAAGAGAGTTCATCACCACTTTAAGCCTCCTTGCAAGGAATTTGGCAATAATTTTATAAAGATAACCCACCATACTAATAATTGGGCCTATAATCTTTGAAATTATGAGGATTATCAACTTTCAAGATTAATGCTATGAAGGCACTG
Organism: Beta corolliflora; assembly: GCA_947648045.1. Classification (NCBI taxonomy): domain Eukaryota; kingdom Viridiplantae; phylum Streptophyta; class Magnoliopsida; order Caryophyllales; family Amaranthaceae; genus Beta; species Beta corolliflora. The sequence continues at coordinate 889,860 of CANSZD010000554.1, forward strand.
TTGCAGCGTTTAGGGAGTCTTGCAGACTGCCAAAACTCACGAACAATATTATACATATCATCTTTGATTATAAGCCATGCACCTTTGATGAACTTAAAGTTAAATCTGTTTGGCCCCGGAGCCTTATTATTGTCACATGATGATACATCATCATCAATCTCTTCATTGGTGAATGGCTTGATTAGTGTTGCCGGCTGCTCTTGTGTGAGGGTTTTGAAATCAATATAAAAAAAAACCGGCCTTTGTAATACTTTTTCTGAAAAAATATCTCTAAAATACTCCACTGCTTCTTTTCTTATTCTCTGAGGATCCTCTATGAATTCGTCCCCTATCAATAATGAAGAAATTGAATTTTTTCTCCTCCTTACAGATGCTATAGTATGAAATTTTTTTGAGTTTCTATCCCCTTCTTTCAACTATTAAATTCGAGAGTTTTGTGCCCAGTAAGTCCCTCCATTTAAGCCAAGTCAACAATTGAAGTTGTGATGCAGCCCTGGACTGAATTTCATGATCTTCTAAAAGTCTATGATTAGATAATTCGTCCCATACAATAATTTCCTCCTCCAACCGCCAGATGTTTTCGTTAATATGGCCAAATACATAAGTATTCCATTTCTTGAGGTTTTGTTACACCGCTTTCAATTTCAGTTGAGGATGAATACTTTGATTTCCTTCCGACACCTCTTTCACTATTTGTAAACACTCTGGATGTGATGACCAACAATTTTAAAAACGAAACGGTCGGGGACCCTAATTTTTGTTGCTCGTGGTTACCAAGAGGGGACAATAATCGAAAATACTTGTTTTCAGCAAGGTAACCTTGATTGCAGGGAAGGAACTAACCCATTCCGGATTGACCAAAAGCCTATCAAGTTTGCTCTTTGATTTCCCCTTAAACCAGGTGTCTTAAATAAAAGATTTCAATTTTTCTGCTCTAGTTGATGAAATATGCTGGCTGCCCCTCTTATTCTCTTGGTTTTTTCCATTAAAGTCACCCAGAATAAAATACGACACCTGTATTTCATTCCAATATGTGCTAATTTCATTCCAAACTTCCATCCGCTTCTCAAGGCAACAAGGATTATATATATTATTGAGAGAACATTTGAGTTCAGATGATTTTAGAACTCCACACAATGCAAGCCAAATTTTTTCAATTATGCATGAATCTACAGTGAAAAGTTTAGTGTTCCACAAACTTGAAATGCCGCCAGAGTTTCCCAGGGAGGGGCTAAATCTCCACTCCACATACGGATCATTCCAGATGGATTTTATGAATTTTGGATCAAACAGTTCACATTTCGTCTCTTGGACAAAGACAAAATGGGCATCATTACTTTTGATGAGTTTGCGTAATGTGTTGCATTTGGGCCTGGCACAAAGCCCTCTAATGTTCCATGATAGAGTGTTCATCATTACAAGACGATTGAATTCAATGAAATAGCATAATTAGAGGCAATTGGCAGACCAATCCCTCGATTGTTGCTGAAGAATGTCATTAATTTTTTTTCTGTAATTCCTCTTTGGGGCTAGGGTAAACCAACCCCACTTTTTCAGCAAAATTCATCACCTCTTTGGATAAGAGTTCAACATGTTGAATGAATGATTTAAGACGGGATAGCGTAGAAAAAGGCTGATTGATTTTTGGGATCATCGGGTTTTGACGAAGCTTCTTTTTTGGAGCTTTCTCTTTCTTTTATTCTCATGTAGGAATTTTTTTGATGGGTGAATTGAGTCCAGGAGGGAAAAGAGGGCCTGATAGAGAAGAAGATGATGTATTGGGCGCTTTGACTTTTAACAGTGGGCTAAAATTTGTTACTAACATGGAAGTGTGAGGGAGTGGGGGGATTTTTGAGATGTATTGTTAATTGAGAGGTGATTTGAGCTTGAGAAAGGGGAAGGGTTTGACGACCCAGATCCATGAGGAGGGAGGGTTTGGCGAAATGGGTTTTTGGGCATTTGACAATGGGTTGGGGATTGGCTCAAACTGGCATGGACCACAAGAGGGACAAAAGACTCCACGTGGTTTAGTTGTATCTGAGGAGGATTTTTTATTTCTAAAGGAGAGAGCTGATGTGGAACATTAGGAGCTTCTTTGGCGGCTTCATTAAGAAGGACACGATTTTTAAGGTTGTTGTGTTTACTGCTGGGGGAGTTTATAGGAGTTGGGGAACATCAATAATAATATTTTTTGGGAGAGGAAAGGTCGGATTGATTTCCAAGGCTGCAGTCATCGTTGGGTAACACTTCATCATCATCATTCATCCAATTTTCAATAATTGGGTTAGGCTTAGGTTCCGTGACTATTGGACATCCGAACAATCTGGACTCAGGGATGCACATTGTGGATTGAAACTCTTCGAACTCTAAAAGAATTTTGCAATTGATCATGAATAAACAATCAATAAAAACTGTGACTATTGCACAGTCAACGTTTTTATAATCAGCGGCCAGGACTCGGTCAAAAATGCACCCAATACTATTAAGATTCTTATATCCCCAAGCTCCAAGGGGAACCCCGTAGATGTGCAGACATGTTTCTCTCCATATGGGTGCTATTCTATTACTGACATTTCTGACCTCCATGAACCATTTTATTAACCACTTACTTTCAATGATTGCTTGTTTATCCTCAATGAAGTCAAATGAGATTAGGTGTAGAATTCCACCAAGTGGCTCGATGCTCAAGCAACGAACTCCTTCAGAGAGTATTAATTGATGGATATCATTAGAGGATAGAGAAGAAGATTGATCTATATTAATCCGACAACTCCTCCAATACTCTAGATTGATGGCTCGAATTGTTAGACTAACTAAGATAGATTGTTTCTAGTAAGAAAGATTAGCTCTTAACTACCTTCAACGTTTATTAATCTATGAAAAGATTAGCTCTTAGCATAAACTAATGGTTGTGTTTAATTGTTCAAAAGATTTGCTCTTAGGAACTCTCAAACGTTTTGTGATCTCGCAGCTTTCTCGATTTCACGTTCTTAATGTTCTCTAATTCACACGAATTATCAAACTCAACAATAAGTTGTTTAAACAAAAATCAAATCTAACTTTCATTAATGAAAACAGCAACATATATATAGAACTACTTATCCGAGTTCTAATCGGATTAGAACTACTCCACACGCCTAACTACCACTAAGCATGCTTATCCTCTAAGACTCCTAATCTAGCTCAAACACTAGAATGACTCGGAAAACAAACTAACAAACCTACATGATTTGTAAAACCGAAAACAAAAGACTCCTAATCCAACAAGGATTAGTAACAACCAACTCCTAACAGAACTAGGAGTATAACCAACTACCCTTCCTAATCCAATTAGGAAACGTAATTAAACAACATTCCTACTTGAACTAGGAAATCTCCAACACTCCTAACAGAACTAGGAAGTGTAAATCCATTTCCTACTGGAATTAGGAAATGCCACAACTCACAAACTCTACTCAAAACGTTGTTGGACGCTTGTTAATGAAATGCAACAATGACCTTCATTGCCTCCAAGTCTATGGAAACTAATGGATCGTGCACCGTCCATCCCTTTGCCAAGCATCAACTCTTGAACATCTTCATTCGAATCACTTGTACTTGCTCCTCGATCATCCTCCCCTTCTTCGAAAGGAATTGTCCTCAATTCTTGTACTTGCTCATCATCTAAATAAGGCGTCAAGTCCCCAACATTAAAAGTAGCAGCCACGCCATGCTCCCCTTGAAGATCCACCTTGTAGGCATTATCACCATACTTCTCCAATTTGATAAGGACCTTCAGCTCGTGGCATGAGCTTATGTTTGCGTTTGCTTGGAAAACGCTCCTTCCTAAGGTGCACCCACACAAGATCACCTGGTTCGAACACCCTAGGCTTGCGTTCCTTGTTTGCTTTCTTCTTATATTGCTCATTAACCTTCTCAATGCGCGCTTTGATTTGGTGATGGAGCTTCATAAGAACAGTAGCTTGCTTCTTTGCATCCCCATGCACGTAATCTTGTCTTGGAATCACAGCCAAATCCACGGGCAAATATGGATTAACTCCATACACAACTTCAAATGGTGAATGTTTTGTTGCATATGTAGGAGTTCTATTGTATGCAAACTCCGCATGACAAAGCTTCACATCCCAATCCTTACCTGTTTTACTCACCAATCCTCGAAGCAATGAACCCAAGGTGCGATTTGTTACCTCGGTTTGTCCATCAGTTTGTGGATGGTGTGAAGTGCTAAAGAGCAATTTTGTACCCAACAACCTCTACAAAGTCTTCCAAAAGTAACTCAAGAACTTGCTGTCCCTATCCGAGACAATTGTACGAGGTATGCCATGCAACTTAACAATTTCTCGAAAATACAAAGTGGCCACATGTGATGCATCATCAATTTTGTTGCAAGGAATAAAATGTGCCATCTTACTAAATCGATCAACAACAACCATGATAGCATCTCTTTGTCTTTGAGTCCGAGGTAAAGCAACTATGAAATCCATGCTCACATCTTCCCAAGGTCTCTCCGGCACAGGTAATGGCGTGTATAGTCCCTTATGGAATGTACTTTTGGCACGTTGACAAGTCCCACACCTAGCAACCACAGCTTGGACACTCCCTACCATCTTAGGCCAAAAGAAATGCTCTTGGACCAACTCCAATGTTTTGTTCATCCCAAAGTGACCAGCTATACCTCCCCCATGAGCTTCCCTCACCAACAAATCTCTCACGGAATAATTGGGAACACACAACTTATTTCCCTTGAAAAGAAATCCTTGTTCTCGTGAATAAGGCCCATGAGACCCCTTCTCACACGCTGCATACAACTCCCCAAAATCCACATCCTTAGCATAGTACTCTTTAAGCAAATCATATCCCAAAAGCTTAGTACTAACCACGCCCAAAAGAGTGTGTCTCCTAGAAAGTGCATCCGCGACCACATTAGCCTTCCCCGCTTTATACTTCGACACAAAAGTGAATGATTGCAAGAACTCAACCCACTTAGCATGCCGTGTATTCAACTTGTGTTGGCCATGTATGTACCTCAATGACTCATGATCAGAATGTAAAACAAATGATTGAGGTCTCAAATAGTGACTCCAATAATCTAAGGCTCGCACCATAGCATAGAATTCTTTGTCATATGTGGAGTAATTCAACTTTCCCCCACCCAATTTCTCACTAAAATATGCTATAGGTCTTCCACCTTGAATCAAAACTGCCCCAATTCCAGTCCCACTTGCGTCACACTCAACCTCAAAGGGTTTAGAGAAATCTGGTAGGGCCAAAATTGGTGCATTGCACATCTTATCCTTCACTAGTTCAAAGGCTTGCTGTGCTTCTTTAGTCCACTCAAACTTCCCTTGCTTCGTACATTCGGTAATAGGGCTCATAAGAGTGCTAAAGTTCTTGATGAATCTTCTATAAAATGAAGCTAAACCATGAAAAGAACGTACCTCCGTTATAGTCCTTGGAATTGGCCATGTTGATATTGCTTCAATTTTACTTGGATCCACCTTGATTCCATCCTTAGATACAATGTATCCTAGGAACCCTAATTCTTCTTGCATAAACGAACACTTCTCCAACTTCCCATACAATTGCTTGCTTCTCAATACTTGGAATAATTGGCGTAAGTGTTGTAGATGCTCTTCCTTGGTCTTACTATAGACTAGAATGTCGTCTAAGTAAACCACAATGAACTTGCCAAAAAAAGGCCGCAAAACAGCATTCATGAGGCGCATGAATGTACTTGGTGCGTTTGTCAATCCAAATGGCATAACCAACCATTCAAACAAGCCATGCTTTGTCTTGAAGGCGGTCTTCCACTCATCTCCTTCACGCATCCTAATTTGATGATACCCACTTCTCAAATCAATTTTTGAGAACAATTGGGAACCACACAACTCATCTAACATATCATCCAATCGTGGTATAGGGAATCTATATTTAATGGTGATATTGTTCACAGCTCGGCTATCTATGCACATCCTCCAAGTTCCATCCTTTTTTGGTACTAACAAAGCTGGCACCGCACAAGGACTCATACTTTCACGTACATAGCCTCTCTCCATAAGTTCCTCAATTTGACGTTGGAGCTCTTTAGTTTCCTCGGGATTACTCCTATATGGGGGTTTATTAGGTATCACTGCCCCGGGAACTAAATTAATTTGGTGTTCAATTCCTCTCATAGGTGGTAATCCTGGTGGCAAATCACTAGGGAAAACATCCTCAAATTCGCCCAACAAGTGCTGCAAATCCGGATCTTCTCCTCACTAGTCTCCGTCACCTCCTTGGAAACCAACATGAACACGACATTTTCCTCCAACATCTCCCTCTCAAATTCTTTTCCCCTAATGCACATTGTCTCCTTGGGTGTGGATGGTGAACGTCGAGTAATCTTGGATGGTGGCAAGGGTAATAAAGACTTCACCTTTCCCCCCATCGAGAACTTGTAAACATTACTCACTCCATCATGTGTGACTTTTCTATCAAACTGCCATGGTCACCGCAATAGTATATGGCATGCATTCATTGGCACCACATCGCAATCAATTTCATCTTGGTAGTTTCCAATAGAAAACGTGATCAACACTCGTTTCCTCACCTTCACCTCATTATCATCATCCAACCATCTCAATCTATAAGGTTTCGGGTGCTTAGTTGTAGGCAAGTGTAGTTTCTCCACCAAATCTGCCGAGGCTACATTGGCACAACTACTTCCATCGATGATTAGGCTACACACCATGTCCTTCACCCTACACTTGGTGTGGAATATGGTCTCTCTTTGCTCCTCATGCTCCGGTGTACTAGTGACATGGAGGGCTCTTCGAAGGACCAACACACGCTCCTCATCATCTGTTTCCGGATTGCATATGTCCTCCTCCTCTTCTTCTTCTTGTTCCCTAGCCATCAATGCTACTCTTTCAATCTCCTCAATCTCCTCGATGTCTTGCATTGTCATCACCCTAGCAGTAGGACAATTTGTTCTATAGTGCCCATAGCCTTGACACTTAAAACACTTAACCTTCTCGATCTCCTTGCCTCCTACCTTCTCCTTCCCTCTTTGCTTATCCGTCTCCATTCTCCAATCTTTACTGCCCTCCTTGGTAGTTGAATTGGTGGTGGTAGGGTTTATCTTGAAAGCAACAAAAGGTTTAGTGTAAGCTTTTGTGGTTCGAGATTTCTTTTGTTTCTCAACCTTCATAGCTATCTTGCACGTCTCTTCAAAAGACAAGTATGGTTGCAATTCTACTTTGTCTGCAATCTCTTGGTCTAGGCCACCCATGAACCTAGCTAGCTTTTGGTCCTCCCTTTCCTCAATTTCACACACAACAGAAAGGCGCTCAAACTCCCCTATATAATCCCTCACACTCATCAACCCTTGCTTCAAAGTTGCAAACTTTATGTAATTCTCTTGTTGATAGGTGGTAGGAACATACCGTTTTTGTAGTTTGCGCTTGAGTTCTTCCCAACTGTCGATCCTCTTTCCTTGACGTGCCTTCTTCCTCTTCAACCCCTCATACCATATGGCTGCATTCTTGGTGAGTTTAAGCACGGTAATTTTGAGTTTCTTCTCCTCAGGTGTATCCTTATATTCGAAGAATCTCTCCAAGGATCGTTCCCACTCCAAGTAACCTTCGACATCCAATTTGCCATCGAAATCAGGCACTTCGATTTTCATGCCCCTATCATCATCCTTATTAGGTCTTGGGTCATCAGGTGGTCGCCTTGTCATAACCTCCAACCTAAGTTTTTCTAGGGCTGCTTGAATGGAATTGTTTTGGTTTGCTAGAGCATCTAGCATTCTATCTCTTCGCGCATCCGCTTCAGTTGTTCCCATGATTACGCCCGATTGTTTGTTTCGCTGCGACTTCGTTACTGCTCGGAACGGTCTGAAATTTTGACACCACGTAGCCCTGTATGTTAGCTCTCCACAGAGCCAAAAAAATCACAGTGACCCTTGCTCTGATACCAAACTTGATCTATATTAATCCGACAACTCCTCCAATACTCTAGATTGATGGCTCGAATTGTTAGACTAACTAAGATAGATTGTTTCTAGTAAGAAAGATTAGCTCTTAACTACCTTCAACGTTTATTAATCTATGAAAAGATTAGCTCTTAGCATAAACTAATGGTTGTGTTTAATTGTTCAAAAGATTTGCTCTTAGGAACTCTCAAACGTTTTGTGATCTCGCAGCTTTGAACTCTCGATTTCACGTTCTTAATGTTCTCTAATTCACACGAATTATCAAACTCAACAATAAGTTGTTTAAACAAAAATCAAATCTAACTTTCATTAATGAAAACAGCAACATATATATAGAACTACTTATCCGAGTTCTAATCGGATTAGAACTACTCCACACGCCTAACTACCACTAAGCATGCTTATCCTCTAAGACTCCTAATCTAGCTCAAACACTGGAATGACTCGGAAAACCAACTAATAAACCTACATGATTTGTAAAACCGAAAATAAAAGACTCCTAACCCAACAAGGATTAGTAACAACCAACTCCTAACAGAACTAGGAGTATAACCAACTACCCTTCCTAATCCAATTAGGAAACATAATTAAACAACATTCCTACTTGAACTAGGAAATCTCCAACACTCCTAACAGAACTAGGAAGTGTAAATCCATTTCCTACTTGAATTAGGAAATGCCACAACTCACAAACTCTACTCAAAACGTTGTTGGACGCTTGTTAATGAAATGCAACAATGACCTTCATTGCCTCCAAGTCAATGGAAACTAATGGATCGTGCACCGTCCATCCCTTTGCCAAGCATCAACTCTTGAACCTCATCTTCATTCGAATCACTTGTACTTGCTCCTGGATCAAAGATGCAGTGCCAATAACACTTCTTTTCAATAACTCCACGTTTTCATCACTTAAAGTTCCTTTGAGAACCGCGATATGGTTTTCATCATGTTTGTTCAAAGTGAGTGAGTCACGAATAAGTTCAACATTTTCACCAAGGGCACTCGAGCTCATGATACGCTGTTTTGTGGGTTCAAAATGAATGAAGTCAGTAAAGGATCAGGTTGTTGGGAAGGAAAAGCTGGGATTTGTGGTGGAGTGGATGGTTTGCTTGGTTGTACGGAGGGATTTGGCTTAAGTGGGAGTTTAGGTGGAATATTGGAGAAGGCTTCTCTATAAGAGCGATGATCTCGCGAAGTTGATTTCTTTGGACAACATTATTCTTCTGATTGTTGATAGGTAGTTTAGAGCTTAAGGAGGGTTTTTGTGGAGGAGGAGGCTTATCTAATTTGGCAGGATATACTTTTAAGCGAGCTTTGCCCAGGTTCCATCCATTTTCTTTCTAAATTGCCATTGAGGAAGATTGACATGACTGGAATTGAACGAACGCATACTTGTCGTTGCAGTTGTGGCGAATTTTTATGGGGATAGGAATATGAGAGGTGGGACCATATGGTTCCAAGATCCTGATGATATCGGATAGATTAAAGGAGATGGGAAGGAAATGAGGGAAACAAGTTTGGGAAGCCATTGATGAGTTTCTTTTCTGGTTACTGATGAATCTCTTCTTGGTGACAACAGTCCATTGAATTTGGTTTGGAATTGTGTTTTGGTTTTGGCGTGGGTTTTGGTTTCTCTCTCTTGAATTATCTCTCATCTCTCTATGTCTATAACCGCCGTTATCTTATCAGTACTATATTATTTATAATTTATTATAAAATATAAAACATATTCACATATCTATATATTATAATATATATATATATATATATATATATATATATATATATATATATATATATATATATATAACCCAAAGCAAAAACATGTCATGTTGCCACATGTACTCTCCCCTCCCCCAGACAATCAAACGAGACATTAAACACTAAAAATGTGTGTTTGAAGACTCGAACCCATGACCTCTCATTTGATGTACTAATGCACTAACCAACTACTCTACAATCTCTTTGTTGGTCTTGATAGGGGAAAAAAATCATTTAAAGACAAGAATAGATTTCTATTTATAAAACAATTAAATACAAATCTATATATTAATACTCATTAGGCTAATGATAATAATAGCGTCTTCTACCTCTAAGTACTCGTATATTAAAAAAAAAAAACTCTTCAAATGTTTATATCTTCCGTAGTACATTCTTACACATTAACCTAAATTTCAAAAATAAGATTGTATTATATTCTTTGTAAGTAATTATATGTATTCTCTTGAAGTTGAGGGTTATATTGATGAATAATTCATATTATAGTTTACTATGTAGCAAATTTAGAAGAAATTTATTTCCTGAACGCAATCAATACCTAGAACTCTTTTTTTCCACTTCTCTCAAGTTTTTTATTTACGAATTCAAATGCACATTAGTAAATTATCTGGGGCGTATTGCCCGGGTCAAGAACTAGTTAATATAAAAAATGTTTCCACTTCTCGCAAGGTTTCCAGATCTGGAGGGTTATCATGTCGCACTTTCCTTTCTTGTTTAACAGATTACAGTTTCTTAGTGATGTTGTTTTAGTTATGAGAATGTTGTTTTCCTTCTTAATATGCGTGGTAATTCTGCAAATAACTAGAGGATGTTGTTCTTTTTGCGTTGTTGAAGCTGTCATTTGTGGTTGGTTATGGCAATCGAAAGCTGATTGTCCCTTGGGTAAGGGATGGTGGTTCATTTATGCAATTGTAGAATATATAGGTTTCCAGGAGTCTTTGATGAAGGATAGGATACATCCAAAGACTGATTGGGTATAATATATTTCCCGCCTCAAACTCTAGGAGTAGATCTTTTAAAGATACTAGGGTAGGCTACCTTGATTTTGAGTTTCATGAATTTTCAAGATTGAGGGTGAATTCGGAAAAGGGTTCTACTGTGAGAGATCAAAACGATCCTAGATTAGGACTCTAAAAAATGGAAGTAGCAAGTGGGGATTCAAAGGTTAGAGATCCCCCAGTCGTTTTATCCAAAGAATGTGAGCGTGGCCGAGGAGGGGAAAGGTTTTCACGGTTTGGACGGTTGTTCTCCGATTTCTCAAATCGGAGTTGTGTTGGAGAGCTAGTAGTACTTAGTTCTCTTATTAGATTGGCATTGGTCTAGAAGACCTTTGTCTTTGAAAAATCGACGGCACCCCAGTCGATCCTGGTGGTTTTCAGCGCGTCCACTCAAATGCGGTTCTCATTTCAACAGGAGAACCCTGAAATACTCTCTCAGGAGAGTAATGAGTCACCAAGGAATGTGACTCTTTGCAGATTCATGAGCCAATTTTAAGTGACAGAAGGTCGTTGGGATTGCTCATGTGGTGAGATAAAAATCTTGCCTTTAGTTGGTTGTTATCCAAATCGTGATCGAAATTCGCTCCTCCCACCACTTCCAGCAGGTAAGATATACCCCTTTATTGCAGATTGCCTTTATCCAAGAAGCTACAATGGTTCCTCAGTACTCGCTGCTCCAGTCCAGCTATTGTCAACCACTTCTAGTCATGTTATGATTCATGTACCGAACAACGCAAGCCTCTATATCAAGTAGAACCTCAATAGTGTTAGTTTTAACTTAGTTTGGCTTGTAAGAGCATGTAGCGCTCAGTTTACTGTTCTTGTTGTTTAGCCTACTTTGTATGCCGTATTTTAATTAATACAAATTTTCTCGATGTCAAAAAAAAAAAAAGTTTTTTATACTTGAGTGATGAGTCCATCCCCAACAATGAAAAATGTTTCGTACGACAACTCAATAACTATTAATATAAAAAAAGTATATGATGGCCCTAAATTTTCGTACCTGCTACATGTTTTTATCACCTAAATTTTCGTACCTGCTAAATTTTCGGGGCCTTGTGAAATCGCCTATATCACACATACTTAGCTTGGTACCTGCTACATGTTTTTATCACCCATTAGAATGGAGTTTGATATGCTTGTGGTTTTTACGACTTTAGCATTTTACTAGAATTGTGGCTAGAATCAATTTTAGGTAATTCACGGCATAAATATGAAAACTAGTACTAGTTGATATACTTGGCACCATATACACCAAAATCTTGACATTTTCATATGTGTCCATGCAAAAAGTTTCCCTATTTCCCCTCACAAAAAATAATAATTAAAAGTTCCCCTATTTTTATATAATTCCAGCGTTTCCATTAATCTAATATCTAGCCAGCAAAATAATTAATTGTATATATGAAAAAATCCTTAATGGATATACAATTAATACACACACAACATATGAGGACATCCGTAAAAACACGACATATAAAAGAAAAATGAAAGGAATATAATGGGGTCAAGAAGGCGTCATTTTCAATTGACGTTGTTTTGGATATATTTCAAACATGTAAGTATTACATGGAAAAGAAAAAGAAAAAAACATCTTTAAATTGCAAAACACAAAATAAATTAAACACACAACTAAACCGGGAAGGCTATAAATTATTTCGCTTTCGCTGCGCACTCTGATAAAAGAGAAAATAAATTACATGTAAGAGGCCCTGCAAATAAGATTAGCAAACTTGGTAGACTAATTCCACCAATAATACAAATAACTATACATATAACATATGCTCCATAAGCATGAGAGCACATCACATTCCCATAAGGCTTCCCTTTACTTACTCTACCCATCACACTCTCATTATAGTCAAACAACTAAACTTAATTCTAAACAAATTTTATATCCTATGGCTAACTAATAATTCTAAAGAATCATTAGCAACTCTTTTTCAGAGTTTAGGAGTGTTTTGCTCTGATACCAACTGTAACACCCCAGAATTTCAAGCGGAAAAGAAATAATAATAGTATTAATAGAACGATGGCGGAAACATCGTCTTCTGGGAATGTCACTACTACAAGAATAGTGTTTAAATAACTAAGTGATAAAAACAAACATAAGTAAATACTATAAGTAAATTAATTACTTAGATTAAAATCGAAATGAGAAAACTATCTCAAACTAAAGAGAAGTCTAGAACTAAAACCCCTAATAGATTATTTCTCGCATCTCAACCCGAGCCCAAAATCAAAGAAAATCCCCATCAACAAAACCTGCAAAATATACAACAAATATCCACAATCAGTGGGGAGTAACTAGCAGTTCTCCCAGAACAAAAGCAATCAAAGTACGATTCAGACATAGATTAATAAGAAAGGAAATAATTAAGTCAAGTTAACTACAATATGCATCCACTTCCATATAACTCACAAATAACGCAAATGAATAATAAATCGCAAGTGAGTGGGATAAAAAAAAAAAAATCATCTCAAGAGTACTTTTAGAAAAATAAAAGTATAGGTAAAACAAGTGACTGAGACATAAACCGAACGCTAGTGAATCGCAATTCACTTCCTAAGGTTTGTCAGATCGCAATCTCCAGGTCAGTCTATGGGCTTACGTTCCCCACTGCCTGTGTCTAAGAATGGCGAAACTCCAGATGCGGGGGTAGAACACGCGAGAACTCCCCGACCTCTCGGACGACAACAATTAACCCCAGGTGTACCCCTAGTTCGCAAACCAAGTGGTTGGCATGTTCTTCACCGGGGACTACATCTATCCCACCAGAAGTTCTTATCTCAAAATAAAATTATAAATATCATCAAAGTATCATTCATCTCAAAAATATTCGTCAAAAGGGATGACACCCGGCCTTATACCCATAATTCATCAAAAGTAATTTTTCAAAAATCTTCAAAGTAGTAACTTACAAATTTACAACAAATATCTCCAACCACAATACTTTAAACATCACTAAGCATCAACAATGATAGTGAAATAGTTTTTACAGCAACCACAATTCAATCAAAAATACACCACCAATTAACTCTAAAGCATATTCATTAAAAGAGTAGTAACAATTAATCATTTTCTTTCATAAATCAAACATAAACATATGGTTACCCAATGATACGTACTGCATACTACTGAAAATCAGTAACCCATAATATAATAAATTATGAATTATTTCTGATTTACAAGCCCTCAAATAATTTAAAAGTGTATCCTCAATTTCACAACAAAAACACCATAATAATTATTAAACTAATAATTTCGAGCAGTAAAATCACACAAAAATTATCATATGACTCTAATGGCTCTACTGACATGGTAAAAGTTTTATTTATAATTTTCGAACTCGAAAAGTAATTTTAAAAGTTAATATACAGATTACTCAATAAAGCCAATATAATAACTAAAAATATAAATAAACGCCCAAAAATTACCAAAAATTTACACAACATGAATAAACTCACGAAATACATATTATACAAAGAAATGAATTTTTCGGCCTCCAGAAATAATTTTCATGATTTATATACTGACAGAAACGAAATTGCAAAAACAGATATATCAACTAAATAAACCAGTACACAGTAGGTAAAAATTATTCTAAGGCATGAAATACATACTACGCATACAACATGATCTAAGAAAAATAATTTCAGAAATTTCAACATCCGTTTAATAATTATTATGCAATTTAGCCAAAAACGCACAAAACACCAATTAAATCAAACAAATACCAAAAATCATACGAAAATTAATTTTCTATTTACAGTAATCACACAGCATGCATCAAGTATATTCATGTCAAAGTTCGTCAATAATTTCATTCAAAAAGTATTTTAAATAATTCCTAGCGTAATAATCTAATACCGAATAATACCCTAATCACTATGGTTCTAAGATAACTACTAGTTACCTGGAACGTCGGGAGGAGAGCTGAGTCTAAAGAGATATTAAAGAGCTACGCATACAATCCAATTCCTCTTCTAACCCCAAGGCACAACGAACGAGAATTGAAGCAACCAGTCACTAGGCATTTTCTTCTTGAACGTTGAAAAATCTCATTTCACACTGCTCTGTTCCGATCATCATTTCCGGTGATCAAAAGCGTAGATTCTAAATCGCTCCGGTCAGAGTGTAGAACAAGATGTTATGATCCAACGGTTAGATCTCCGGCTACGCTTATTTTCGTGAAGGTATGACAGGAAAAATCGGGTTGAAACTTTCTATTCTTTTCCTCTTCCTTTTCTCTCTTTCTTTTCTTGAAAACGGTGAGGGTTAAATGCAAATGATGCTGAACCTCTTTTAATAAAAATCAGAATTTTATGGCAAGGAAAAATGAAGGGTTTAGGAGAAATGATTAGGGGGGGTTATGGGGGTTACAATCTACCAAGAGTCACCAATTAAAAGAAATGAAATAAAAGAGGAGAAACTTCTTCCTTCTCCCTCCCCATAGCCGGCTGTCCAAGCCCAAGTACACCAAGAAGATTTCGGCCCAAGTCATCAAAGGTCCATGCATCAAAAGTCCGTCACGCGATAAATCGATAAATTCCTAAATCGCGCCTAAACTTTGAAAATACTTAATAATGAAAATAACTCTAATAAATTATGTTATAAATATAAATATAATAAACACATTAGCACGCCACATGCGATGCAACATTTCATCACCCAAGTCGGTCCAACAACGTTACTAAAACGCTACGCGACAAAACAGCATCCTAAACGCCTAAACAAATAACGAAATTAATATAACCTTTAAAATAAATAACTAACAACTTAAAATAAATATATATATAAATATATCACAACATATAAATATATATACACATTTTCACAACACGTTCCAAAATAATCTAAATAATAAATTATTTATTTTTACGAAAAATATCATTTTAATGTAAACAAACACCAAAAATAAAGAGTGAAAATTACGGGGTGTTACAATCACTCCCCCTTAAAAGAGTTTCTTCCTCGAAACTTCAAAACAACCAAGAGACAAAAGAAAATATTCTAGATAAAGAACATTAAGAAAACATAAATCGATGGATTTAGTTAAGAACTAAACAACTTTGTAGGTATAAAATTTGATAACTCAAATAATATATATATTTTATTTTGGAAGACCAAAAGAGTTGTACAGTAAAGAAGTACGGTAACAACCATCATTTTATAAAATGTGAAAGAACCAAAGACATGTATTAGAAAGTTTAAGGTAAAAATTTTGCACAATAAACTATAGGTAATTTTGTAAAAGAAGCAGGAATAAATAGTACGTAAAATTATAAAAGAATAAATCCGATCATACATAAATATTTTTAGAAAAGAAACGAAGAAGAAAGAGTTCGTAAATAGATAGTCAAACCAATTTAAATAGAGGTAACCACACGGGCTTATACTCCACCTAAAGAGATAAGAACACTTTAATTAAGAGTAGCTAGCTGCTTTATTAAAATAGCACTTACGAACACAAGTCATGACATATGTTATAAGAGCGTACGCCTCCTAAACATATATATGAAAATTAAAGTTCGCAAAAGAAATTGAAAACTTTAAAATAAATTTCACAACGACGAAACACTAATAATAAATAGGCGATAAAGTAATAAATTATTAACAACAATTATAAAATTTGCTAAGTCGACACAATTGTGCATGGAACCACCCACTGCAATCTAGTATCAACAAAACAATATTTGAAAGCCAACTTATCAAATCGACATTAGAGTTTACTGGAATCACCCAATATAAACTTAATATCAACTCAAAAAGGAAATTAAATCAAAACAGATAAAATGCATCAACTTATCAAATTGACATAAAAGTCAAAGGAATCACCCATTATGACTCAATATCAACTCAAACAAGTTTAAAATTTAGACTTATCAAATTGACATACAAGTCAAAGGAATAACCCATTATGACTTAATATCAACTCAAACAAGTTTAAAATTTAGACTGAGTATATAAAATTTATTTTCAAAGAATATAAAACAGATCAGTCAAAATCAGAGAATTAAATAAGAAGTAATGAAAACAACCAAAATTTTGATATGAAATGAGAAAGCACTAAATATTTAAACAAGAAACAACAAATAGTAAACGAGATCCTTTCACGTATTTGAGTTCGAAAAATAATGCTAATATCAAAAGTAAATTAGTAAGTAAAGTAAAAGTTGTTGAATGCTAACCTTTAAAACAAAATAGTTTACATCTACTTTTCAAACTAACACCAAAACAACTCATTAGGGTACTTTTATTTTCAAAGACTACAAAACTTATTACCATAATTAAAGGCTAAATAAGGATTAACATGAAAAATAAAAATATTAAAAGGAAAATATTTATAAATATAGATGGTCAAAGACGGTAAGAGAAATTTGAAGACAATTGAAATTAAACGTTTTTCAAAAGAGTATGTCAAAATATTAACAATAACAAAATTTGAAAGTCAGAAAATAACTCTAACATAAGTATAAAATTTATTAAGTTCAAAGATCTAAAATATAATTTGGAATATAAATTCAAACTAGAAAGTTTTGTAAATAATAAAATAGATACGTAGTACTCACAAAAAAAAAACAACACTTAATTGAAAAAGAACATAAAGTATATACTGTCTAACATAATAACATATACTATCAAACAACTAGCAAATAAAATAAATGCAATGCAACACACAAGACTATATTAAAATAAAATTAAAGTTTATCTTTAAATTGCAAAACACAAAATAAATTAAACACACAACTAAACCGGGAAGGCTATAAATTATTTCGCTTTCGCTGCGCACTCTGATAAAAGAGAAAATAAATTACATGTAAGAGGCCCTGCAAATAAGATTAGCAAACTTGGTAGACTAATTCCACCAATAATACAAATAACTATACATATAACATATGCTCCATAAGCATGAGAGCACATCACATCCCCATAAGGCTTCCCTTTACTTACTCTACCCATCACACTCTCATTATAGTCAAACAACTAAACTTAATTCTAAACAAATTTTATATCCTATGGCTAACTAATAATTCTAAAGAATCATTAGCAACTCTTTTT
The DNA here is from genome assembly GCA_947648045.1 of Beta corolliflora. Lineage (NCBI taxonomy): Eukaryota > Viridiplantae > Streptophyta > Magnoliopsida > Caryophyllales > Amaranthaceae > Beta > Beta corolliflora. The sequence goes on from CANSZD010000554.1 coordinate 907,675, forward strand.
CAGAGTTTAGGAGTGTTTTGCTCTGATACCAACTGTAACACCCCAGAATTTCAAGCGGAAAAGAAATAATAATAGTATTAATAGAACGATGGCGGAAACATCGTCTTCTGGGAATGTCACTACTACAAGAATAGTGTTTAAATAACTAAGTGATAAAAACAAACATAAGTAAATACTATAAGTAAATTAATTACTTAGATTAAAATCGAAATGAGAAAACTATCTCAAACTAAAGAGAAGTCTAGAACTAAAACCCCTAATAGATTATTTCTCGCATCTCAACCCGAGCCCAAAATCAAAGAAAATCCCCATCAACAAAACCTGCAAAATATACAACAAATATCCACAATCAGTGGGGAGTAACTAGCAGTTCTCCCAGAACAAAAGCAATCAAAGTACGATTCAGACATAGATTAATAAGAAAGGAAATAATTAAGTCAAGTCAACTACAATATGCATCCACTTCCATATAACTCACAAATAACGCAAATGAATAATAAATCGCAAGTGAGTGGGATAAAAAAAAAAATCATCTCAAGAGTACTTTTAGAAAAATAAAAGTATAGGTAAAACAAGTGACTGAGACAGAAACCGAACGCTAGTGAATCGCAATTCACTTCCTAAGGTTTGTCAGATCGCAATCTCCAGGTCAGTCTATGGGCTTACGTTCCCCACTGCCTGTGTCTAAGAATGGCGAAACTCCCGATGCAGGGTAGAACACGCAGAACTCCCTGACCTCTCGGACGACAACAATTAACCCAGGTGTACCCCTAGTTCGCAAACCAAGTGGTTGGCATGTTCTTCACCGGGGACTACATCTATCCCACCGGATGTTCTTATCTCAAAATAAAATTATAAATATCATCAAAGTATCATTCATCTCAAAAATATTCGTCAAAAGGGATGACACCCGGCCTTATACCCATAATTCATCAAAAGTAATTTTTCAAAAATCTTCAAAGTAGTAACTTACAAATTTACAACAAATATCTCCAACCACAATACTTTAAACATCACTAAGCATCAACAATGATAGTGAAATAGTTTTTACAGCAACCACAATTCAATCAAAAATACACCACCAATTAACTCTAAAGCATATTCATTAAAAGAGTAGTAACAATTAATCATTTTCTTTCATAAATCAAACATAAACATATGGTTACCCAATGATACGTACTGCATACTACTGAAAATCAGTAACCCAGAATATAATAAATTATGAATTATTTCTGATTTACAAGCCCTCAAATAATTTAAAAGTGTATCCTCAATTTCACAACAAAAACACCATAATAATTATTAAACTAATAATTTCGAGCAGTAAAATCACACAAAAATTATCATATGAATATAATGGCTCTAATGACATGGTAAAAATTTTATTTATAATTTTCGAACTCGAAAAGTAATTTTAAAAGTTAATATACAGATTACTCAATAAAGCCAATATAATAACTAAAAATATAAATAAACGCCCAAAAATTACCAAAAATTTACACAACATGAATAAACTCACGAAATACATATTATACAAAGAAATGAATTTTTCGGCCTCCAGAAATAATTTTCATGATTTATATACTGACAGAAACGAAATTGCAAAAACAGATATATCAACTAAATAAACCAGTACACAGTAGGCAAAAATTATTCTAAGGCATGAAATACATACTACGCATACAACATGATCTAAGAAAAATAATTTCAGCAATTTCAACATCCGTTTAATAATTATTATGCAATTTAGCCAAAAACGCACAAAACACCAATTAAATCAAACAAATACCAAAAATCATACGAAAATTAATTTTCTATTTACAGTAATCACACAGCATGCATCAAGTATATTCATGTCAAAGTTCGTCAATAATTTCATTCAAAAAGTATTTTAAATAATTCCTAGCGTAATAATCTAATACCGAATAATACCCTAATCACTATGGTTCTAAGATAACTACTAGTTACCTGGAACGTCGGGAGGAGAGCTGAGTCTAAAGAGATATTTAAGAGCTACGCATACAATCCAATTCCTCTTCTAACCCCAAGGCACAACGAACGAGAATTGAAGCAACCAGTCACTAGGCATTTTCTTCTTGAACGTTGAAAAATCTCATTTCACACTGCTCTGTTCCGATCATCATTTCCGGTGATCAAAAGCGCAGATTCTAAATCACTCCGGTCAGAGTGTAGAACAAGATGTTATGATCCAACGGTTAGATCTCCGGCTACGCTTATTTTCGTGAAGGTATGACAGGAAAAATCGGGTTGAAACTTTCTATTCTTTTCCTCTTCCTTTTCTCTCTTTCTTTTCTTGAAAACGGTGAGGGTTAAATGCAAATGATGCTGAACCTCTTTTAATAAAAATCAGAATTTTATGGCAAGGAAAAATGAAGGGTTTAGGAGAAATGATTAGGGGGGGTTATGGGGGTTACAATCTACCAAGAGTCACCAATTAAAAGAAATGAAATAAAAGAGGAGAAACTTCTTCCTTCTCCCTCCCCATAGCCGGCTGTCCAAGCCCAAGTACACCAAGAAGATTTCGGCCCAAGTCATCAAAGGTCCATGCATCAAAAGTCCGTCACGCGATAAATCGATAAATTCCTAAATCGCGCCTAAACTTTGAAAATACTTAATAATGAAAATAACTCTAATAAATTATGTTATAAATATAAATATAATAAACACATTAGCACGCCACATGCGATGCAATATTTCATCACCCAAGTCGGTCCAACAACGTTACTAAAACGCTACGCGACAAAACAGCATCCTAAACGCCTAAACAAATAACGAAATTAATATAACCTTTAAAATAAATAACTAACAACTTAAAATAAATATATATATAAATATATCACAACATATAAATATATATACACATTTTCACAACACGTTCCAAAATAATCTAAATAATAAATTATTTATTTTTACGAAAAATATCATTTTAATGTAAACAAACACCAAAAATAAAGAGTGAAAATTACGGGGTGTTGCACAAGCGCCTCCGCCGGATCCACGAGTACCCAGACTCAGGTACCACTAGCCTCTACTCGAGCTCCCGCTGGTAGAGCGGATGCTCGACACGTTATAAACGAGTGAGCCCTCCGAAATGGCACCGAGACGCTCGAGAAGTGTTAAACGAGCGTCGAGAGCGCTCGAGACAGGAGGACGAGGCGGCCCCAAACCCTAACCGGGGACAGGACGACCCTCGACAACATGGACAAAACGGCAGGAAATATGAAGAAGAGGAATCGAGCACTTATGGCCCTAGTGAACGGTCCAACGCCTACTTTGGTAACCTGGGCTTCAGCACTCCTTTCACTGAGACATATGGAGGGGCCACTGATCCTATCGACCATCTTGCAGCCTTCAAATGACAAATGAGTGAACAAACGGCAAGTGAAGCCGCATGGTGCAAATTCTTTCCCACAACATTGAAGGGGCTGGCTCGCACCTGGATCACCGAACTTCCTCCTGGAAGTATCCCAGACTTTACCTCCCTCGAAGCGGCACTCAAACAGAACTTCATAGCAGGGCGAAGACATCGAAAGACTAGCATTCACTTAATGTCCATCAAGCAGCAGAGAAACGAAGAGCTGGCGGATTATATTAAGAGGTTCAACGAAGAATCCTTGAAAGTCTCAGACATACAAGACAGCGTGGCATTCACTGTACTGATGTCAGGCCTATATCCTTCGAGCAGGTTCAAATTGAAGCTAGCACCTCTCCGAGGCAATGAGCCTCGCACAAAAGTTCATACAAGATTTCGATATCTGTAAAACTCACGAGGAGCCGAGTAAGAGAAAGGCTGATCACCCCACTCGAATTGACACCCCAAGGGATGTCCCTCGAAGAGAGCGGGATAAGAAGCCACGAACGGATGACAATGGGTATGATCCTCGATATAACCTCAACAGGAGGGAGATATACCTCGACATCAAGGAGAAATTCACCCTGCCAAAGACCAACCCCATAAAAACATTTGTTAGCCGGAGAGACAAGAAGCTTTGGTGTGAGCATCACCACGATTGCGGCCATACCACTCGCGATTGCCAGGAACTCAACGAGCCCTAGATAAAATGGCAGACGAAGGAAAGCTCAACCGATATCTGAAAAATCCAGCGGAAAAGAAAAGGGAACCTCCGAGGGAGAACGAATCAAGGAGCGACGAAACGGCAGGATTCGTCAATGTCATTGCTGGATGGTACGCTTCGGGTGGCCTAACCAGCCACTCTCGAAAGAAACACCTTTACACCCTGAAACACGAGACAACAGATATGAAAAAATTCGCAGCATTCCCCCACCATGACATTCAAGGACATCCATCGACCCATACAGACCCCCCACGACGATTCCTTGGTCGTCGAACTAAAAATTGCAAACTTACGGGTGCGTCGAGTGCTGATCGACAGCGGGAGCTCTGCTGACATCATGACAATGGATTGCCTTAAGAAGTTGAAGTACCAAAACAGCGATCTCACACCCATCAACCAACCTTGGTAGGCGTTTGTCGCACACCCCTAACCAAATAAAATTAACTTACTTACCCTCACAAATCAATGTATAGCGGAAGTAAGGATCGTATCCATAGGGAGCAATGATACGAGTCAATAATTAACGCAAGCAAGATCCTAACGTGCCCTAAGGGAAAAGTGATTAGAATATGGGGGGATTTGGAATAATGCACCATGAACTACAATATGCAAATTAGTAAATGAGAGATAAACACAATAGTAAAAAGCCTTGGACTCGATTAATATCCACTTCCAACTAAGTTTCCGATCATTGAACTCACAATCCTGACAAATCCTTTGGTCACCTATTGCAAAGCCTCGACTTTTATCCTTCTAGATCTTGGTTAAACAAACACGATTAGCGTGGTTTAAAACCTCTTACTATTACTTAACTTAAACGATTAGCACTGATATCATCAAAATAAGGGATCAATTCTTGAAGGTACTCTGTGTAGAGCTGAAGTCTCTCATCTCTAACCCTCCAAATTCCAATTGTTTGAGATATGATGAGATTAAAATCTCCATATACAGTGAGATGTCTTGCCCCTGCTACCAAAGCGGCTTTTACTCCATATATACAGGCTTCATACTGAGCTGTATTGTTTGTTGTTGGGAAATCCAGCTTGACAGCAAATGGAATATGGACTCTATCAGGATCTACTAACAAAACCCCTGCTCCATTACCTCTTCTATTAGAAGCTCCATCAAAATACATGCACCATTGTGGATTGTCAATGAATAATAAGTACTCATCAGGGAAGGCATCATCAAATTCATCTCCTAACACTGGTCCTTCTGCTAGGCTTCAGATATGGCTATTCCTTTAACAGATTTCTGGCAGACACATTGAATATCAAATTCAGAAAGTATAGCATGCCATCTCGCCAATCTTTCACTAAGAATGGGTTTTTCGAACAGATACTTGATTGGATCAAGTCTTGAGATCAGATAAGTGGTATGAGCTCAGGTGATGCCTCAACTTCTTTGTGGCATAGACCAAAGAGATACATGCTTTTTCCAGTGGGGTGTATCTTGTCTCATACTCCAGGAATTTCTTGCTGAGATAATATATGGCAACTTCCTTCTTTGTTCCCTCTTGATATTGGGCTAAGAGAGCTCCCATAGTCGTTTCAGTGATAGTGAGGTACAAAGTCAGAGGTTCCCCTGGTTTAGGCGGCATTAGAACAGGTGGATTCGAAAGGTACTCTTTCATGGAATCGAAAGCTTCCTGACATTCCTCATTCCACTCGTGGGATGCCCCTTTTCTGAGCAGCTTAAATATAGGTTCACATCTCATAGTGAGTTGTGAGATGAACCTGCTGATATACTGAATTCTGCCGAGAAATCCTCTTACTTATTTTTTTATTTTTGGAGGAGGTAGCTCTTGAATAGATTTTACCTTTTCCGAGTCCACTTTAATGTCGTCTCGACTGACAATGAATCCCAACAACTTCCCTGAAGTGACACCGAACACACACTTTTGAGGATTTAGCCTTAAATTGTACTTCCTAATTCTTTCAAAGAAGGACCTTAATGCGGGAATATGCCCCTCACGATCTTGACTTTTCACGATCATGTCATCTACATAACCTTCCACAAATTCATGGATGAGGTCATGAAGAATAGTGGTTGCTGCCTTTTGATACGCGGCTCCTGCATTCTTGAGACCAAAAGGCATAACTCGGTAATAGAAAGTGCCCCACGGAGTGATGAAAGACGTCTTTGTCATATCTTCTTGAGCCATGAGTATTTGATTATACCCTGAGAATCCATCCATGAAGGAAAACATTGCATGACCGGCTGTACTATCCACGAGAACATCGATGTGGGGGTAGAGGAAAGCAATCTTTTGGTGATGCAGCATTTAAATCTCAAAAATCAATGCACACCCGAACTCTCCCATCCTTTTTAGGTACAACCACTATATTGGCGAGCCAACTCGGATGCTTTACAGCTTGGATGAATTTAGCATCCAGCTGTTTATGGATTTCTTCTTTCACTTTCAGACTAACCTCTGGTTTCATTCGGCGGAGTTTTTGCTGCTTAGGCTTGCTTTCAGGATGTAACGGAATGCGATGTTCCGCAATTTCTCTATTAACGCCAGGCATATCATCATAAGACCATGCAAACACATCTACATACTCTTTTAATAATGCAATAAACACATTCTGTTCTGTTAAGGAGAGGGATGAACCTACTTTGACTTCTTTTACAATATTTTCTGTACCAATATTGATTACAATGGACTCTTCCATGGGTTTAATATATGTTTCAGTTGTGTCAAGTGATTCATTATTATTAAATTCACTGTCAGAAATAACATCTTGCATGCAAATGTACTTAGATAAAGGTTCACATTCAATTTCCTCACTGTCAGAGTCTTCTGACGGGGTATGCAAGGTAGATTGGCTGGAAGATGAGCTATCGGTATGATATCCATCTGAAAGGGGTGAAAAGGTATTTTCATGAGATGGATGTGGAGGATGGTTTCCTAAAAACATTTTAAATTCTATAGGCCCGTCTTTTGCCTGACACGCAATACTCCACTTATGTTCAATGCTTCCGCCATAAGGTATTATCAAAGACACTGGGTCAAAATTCCCTTCCTCAACGGACTCAAAAGTGAAAAGTTTCTTAAGGACTCCATGTTCCAGATTATCCAATCAGTCATTTTCCTTTTTCATTCTTTGTTCTTGGACAAACCAACTTTTGATTAAGCCTAAATTCGTAGCTTCATTGAAGAATATCTCGAATCCCGGTAAAATCTTCCGTTCTTTCCTACTAAGCCAAGGTTCTGGAAACTCATAGTATGGCTCAGTATCTCCTTGCAGGATGAACTGACCATTGAGGGTAACAGAAGGTTTTTTGATGTTGCAAGAAGTGTTGCTTGGATCATATCCTAATCCATGTCGATTTTGCTTGTCTACTATGGGGATTGGTTGCTTTATTCCCCTACCATCACGCCCTAATCCGGTTCCTTGAGTATAACCCATCTTCATCATGATTTGAAATCCTTTGGACAAAGGTTGCATGATAAACGCTACAGGCTCTTTGACTGCATTTGTGGATATGACTGAGGCGTTTGTTTTTTGATGGTAATTGGTCATCTCTAGAGAAGGGACAAATTTCTTCTTTTTGGACCTAAATGTAAAGAAAAAGAAAATAAAATAAAAGAGAGGAAAGCTGCATATTGCAAAATGCATCACTGGATAAGGAAAATTTTCTAAAACGATTTTGCAATATTTTGATTGAAATGGTCCACCTTTACAATTTTGGTTTTTTTTTTTTTTATGTTTTGATTCTCTTGAATGATTTTACTGTCATTGGGGTTGAAAATGGATGTTTTTTTTATTCTTCCATTCCCTGCTTTAATATTGAACAAAGACATAAAATATAGAGATTAGGCTTGTATCCCCATTGATGTGTCAATTCAGCATTCTGAAATTGCTCCTGTGATGACTGGCATCTCGAGTTCTGATCACATTGCCTGAAATACAATGGTTAATACATTTGAGTCGAAGCCGAAGGCTGCCTACATATCCCGATTGCTCCAGGTGTATTTTATGGGGAATCAGACTCAGTGTAGTTCGTTATTTTAGAAAGAACTGAAGTTTTTTATTTAATAAAGTAGTTGCACTAATATTGAGCTACCTACGTACCGCATGTGTTACATAGGTGGAGTGATCTCTCAGTGCAAGTGTGCGTGATAATGGGGATTCAAGCTACACGTAGTTCTCTGATACTAACGAGCTGAAAGATTTTTTTTTTTCTTTTTCGATGGGCTAACCCCCTACAGGACGTTTACCAAAGATTTTTCCTCTTCTGTGAGATGATCAAGTAGCTTTGCGGTAGACAAGAGCTATGTTGGTGATTTTCTTGATGCGATAGCTGAGAGCATGACATTGGTTTGTGCCTTGACCATGCAACTGATGATAATGGCAGTACTTGTGGAGATTTGATCCTACAGGACTTGCCCCTGGGCGTCTAGGAAGTGGATAAATCTGACCTTGTTCAACCAGTTTGCGAAAGATATTGACTTGGGATTGCGGGCGAGGATGTGACGACACCTCCCTTGCAGGTACTTCTTTGTGGGTTAGACTAATGATGCCTCGATCAATCAGGCTTTGCACTTCGTAGTAAAGATCATGGCATCGATCAGTTTCATGCCTAAATTGACGACAATAAGCGCAGAGTTTGCTCATGTCTGTTCCAGGAAGGGGTAAACAGTGCACATGCGCTGGGGCTTGAATTATACCTTGGCTCCGAAGACAATCATACACTATACTTAATGGTTCATATATCTTAGCATAAACCCTTGGATTGGCATTAGGAGTTTTAAGATTTTCTTGAGGTCGTTTTTCTTGCAATTTTAGAGTATCGATGTCGAAGCCATGCTACTCCATGTGGCTGAGGCATGTGTACTTGATGGTAACCATGTGACGATAATAGAAGTCATTCAGGTTTCGCAGTAATATAAGCATGAATTCTCGATCAGTAATAGGGACACGAAGCTGGGCGCGGATGTAAGCGCATCTCGAACGAAAGTGAGAAAGTTTACAAGGCGCTTTCACGTAAAGTGACTAGTTTGAACTTCTTGACATCAGTCTGTTTATGCTCGAGAGCCCAATTAACAAAGGCTTGGCTAGCATTTTCCCAACTGGCTCTATCTACACTATCTGAAGAATAGTACCAGTCCAGAGCTGGTCCTTCTAAACTATTGTCAAAGAGCATGGAGTAATCTTCCTCTGGTATGCCCCATGGGTGTAATGCATTCACAAAACCCACTAAGTGGACAAAACGATCACCGCTCCCATCAAATTTCCTGAACTGATTTAAAGGAAGAATTATAAACCTAATTGGATATTAAAACGGAAGGGACATCTTAGGGACTTATCCAATGTAGATTTCCCCGTCATGACTCCATAGATGGTCAGGAACCAAAAAGTGAGTTCGGGGGGTGAGGGTACCGTACAATATAGTCAGGAACTATATTACCCATTATTGGCCTCTACTAAATAACGATTCACATCAGATTTTATGCAATAGAACAACCAAACAATATTTTAAAGCATCCTTAAATAATTAATCTAGATTGGTTCAGGAAACACATCAAAAGACTAATTATTTAGTGATCAGTTATTAGGCAATCATTTTACAAGGTTCCTAACAGGTTGACCAAATTATCTGAATTAATGAGAACAATTCTTTAGGTCTTATTTAGCATAATAACATGTGGGTGACAAAAAAGGCATGCAGGACAATCATAATATCAAGAATATTATATATAGAAAATATAAGAAAAGAGGTTAGAATTTACAAAAGGACGCGATTATTAGTTAGAAATCTACATCATGAAAATAAAACGTTAGTAACTTCAATAAAATAAATATAATTATTCAAGGGCCCTCATGATTATACCTATGCGGTTTAGATCGAAGAGCGTAATGACCTTCAGGCGAAGCAATCTTAAAACCAGGAATACAATAGGATCAAGAACAGTAATTGATTTGGAAGATTAAAAGTGTTTGAGTGTTTTGTATTCGAAGTATGTTTCGGAGTTTTCGAGAGTATTTATGCGCGTAAAAATAATTATTCGAAGCCGTCCTTGATTCGGGAAATCAGCCCGTTATAGGCAAATCAAGACGTGCGCTCCACGCAAGCCCTCCGCCAGGCGCAAGCCTCCGTGGCAGGTGCGAGGCCACGCGTCAGGTGCACATTGGCCTGCCTGACGTGGTCCGTCCAGTTTAAACGTTGCACGTGGAAACACGTTTCTAAAAAGATAAAACTTTAACTTGCGTCTCACACAGGACATGCGCCAGGTGCAAGACTCTGTGTGAGTCACGAGTCCACGTGTCAGGCGCTCATCGGTGCGCCTAACGCGATTTGGCCAAGGAGCTGGACGTACGTGGCGCGCTGAGCGCACCCGCCGCGTCCGGCGCATATTCCAGAATATTCGTTTTTTTATTCTATGCGTGCTTTCAAGATGCCATTTCTATCCCTAAAAATCTGGAGATAGAATTTTCCAGATGAAAAATCTGATTAATGGGTAAAAGATAATAATAAAAGCTTTTAAGAAAATATTTATTAAAACAATAAATATTAAAAAAATATTTATTAAAATAATAAATATTAAGAAAATATTTATTAAAACAATAAATATTAAGTTGGGCTTTTAAAATGGACTTAAAAAACATTTCACAGGTTGAACTTACAATTAATCATCATGAATGATTAATTGGACTTTTAATATTATTTTAAAACACATATTGCCTGGTTATTCGGACTAGTCCTCCATTGGGCCATGCCAACTAAGACCGTGGTATATTTTATCATCGAACCCTTAAATGGGGAGACACGATTATGTGTCTACAGAAGCCCCCACTTTGACTGAGGTTTGTAAAACCGAAAGTCAAAGTATACGTGTCGGGACGGAGAATGATTCTAGATGCTCTGCAATCCAAAATCACTCTTTTGCGCCGGTACCTGCAAAACATGGAAAAGCTTCAGGAACAGACATGTGTGAAACATATTTGCAAAATAATTGCAAAAAAGAAATGATAGGTGAGAAAGGAATCATGAGTTATCATGGTCCGGCTTATGTCGGGGTAGAGCTTTTGTCCTGCTCCAGGGCGATGATGATGTGTAGAGCAATTGATGTGGAGTGTTTAGCCTGTTCCAAGGCAATTGGTGTTATTATTGGATGGCCTTGTAGTCAATTACCCTGTGTCCCTAGTTTGGAGGATTATTTTTTTAAGGACTTTGAAAGGTTCATGGATTTAAAGGAAGAAAATATATCCGAAATCGTGTATGGGAGGAGGGTTAACTTGACTAGGTTAGCTGCGATGTATAGTCCTCCTACTGAAAGGGCTAGACAGACATATCGTATGCGGGCGCTGGTATTTTGCCAGCTTAGTCGCTTTCTATTTGTGAACGGGGACAATGGTGCTGGTTTTGCTTCCCTAATTACTGTAGCAGAGCAACTGGAGGTAGGACGGACACCGATGCCACTCTGTGTAGGGGAGATGATCTCCAGCCTGGATGCTGTGAAGAAGGACCAGAAAGGGCAGTTTTCAGGGAGCCCCTACTGTTGCAGGTAAAAGTATTTTTCCAGTCATGAACCAAAGAAATAAATCTTTTTTGTATATTTGGACATATTATGACTCTATGTGAAGTAATAATATATATAAAAACTTTTTCGACTGTATTGAATAATGGAATTATGATATTACATTCCCGAAAAAATAAACAACAAAGAAGACATTGAATAGGAATGTGCGCTGGGCGCTGTTACATGTGTCGTGCACGAACATCAGCGTCTGTCGCTGACAGTGCGCGTCTGGCGCAGATTCTTTGCGTCAGGCGCAGTTTCTGAGACAACTCGATGTGACGCGACAGTTGTCGTAAGTAATACTACTCGATAGGAAGTAATATTGCGTATCTTTACTCGTTACGAAGTAATAAAATTTGTGCAAGTATTATTACTCTTTGAGAAGCAATAATGAAATAATGTATATGTATTATTACTCATCAAGAAGCAATAATAATATTAATGATTTTGTTGATGCAGATCTGGCTGATGGAACATTTGAGGTTGATTGATCCTCCAGAGAATATGGAGAGATATAATAAAAAGGGTTTCATTGGAAGGAAGAAGATCTACACTAAGAAATCCTTTAAGGACTGGACCTTTTTCTTTGGGGATGATGAGTTGAGTGTCAAATGGGTAGTGCCATGGTGGAGGATTGGGTCCATGGTAGGTATTCGTGACGATTCTCCCTATGTGAGGTTGTGTAGTCTGTATACCATGACCTTTTATTTTCCTTCGAGGGTTTTGAGACAATATAGGTACCGCCAACTGATCCCTGTTGAAGACACTATTGCTCCAAAAATATATGGTCTGACCTGGAGTGGAATTAGGAAGTGGGAGAGATATTGGGAAGAGCGCCCACTTTGGTATACCCAGGAACGAATAGAATCTGAGAAGGTGTCTAAGAGTTATATCGTATGGATGCTAACTAGAGACCCTGCTGTGAGGAAAGAGATGAGGGAGAAGGAGTCTGCCAAAGTGACTAAGAAGCGGAAATTTGCTCCACGAACCATGGGGAAAACTTTTGATACTTTGGATAACAGGGGCAAGAGACCAGTTGGACACTCATCTGCAGGGAAGAGCAGCCAGGAACCTGTTACTAAAACATCCTCTGTGAAGGAACGTTTAGGGCCAAAGGTAGCACCAGCATGGGAACGACTTGGGCCACGGATGCCACCGGCAAAGAGAAGACTACGCTTAGGGGGCGTAGTAATCAGGGAAAGGGCTGACACAGGAAGGGTGACTCAACAGACAGACACTCCTACAGGCAAAGGGAAGGAACCTATGGTGTATTGGGAAAAGAGGAAGGCACCTAGACCGAAACTACAGATGGAAAAAGGAGAGACTTTTACCAAGGGAAAAGAGAAAGAAAAGGCTGAAAAGAGGAAGGAAAAGAAGGATTGATTGCAACTTTTATTTGTTGAGTTATTGTGTTTACGTTGATTTATTGCTTTCAATAAGGCTTGCATGCCACATAGTTATTTTATAGTGTAGTCATAACTTATGTTCCATGTTTTATTTTCCATGCAGCAATTTTAATAAAAACAAAATTTATTTTTAATTAGACCGAAGTGAGCCTAAATATGTCGCAAAATATATTATCGTATTAAGCATCTTAGCGAATACCGGAAGAATGTTCGAACCAGCAGCAAAGCGGGGTAGTGTGCTAAACGTAAACTGGTGCGTCTGGCGCACTGCGCAGCGTATTTGCGTCTGGCGCGAATAGACAATTTTTTATTCAAAAATATTTTACTTTTGTTGCTGTAAACTAGTATGAACCGCAGGAGGTTTTGATTAATGAGGGAGCCGAACCTTGTACAAGGTTGCCTACGTAACCAAATAGGAATCAGGCCACACGTAGTTCATGCTAAAGAATTGGATTACTTTGACCAATCAAAGAATTGGTTGTGTTTTACATATAAAATTTCTTGAGTTGATCAAGATTGGTTGGATTATGAAATTCAGTGCCATCCATGTTAATAAGTTGAGCTGCTCCTCCAGATAGGATTCTTGACAATGTATGGACCGGCCCAAGGAGGTCTGAATTTACCTCGAGGATCAAACACATTTTTCCTTAATGCCTTGAGCACTAAGTCACCCTCTTTAATATTTCGGGGTTTGACCTTCTTATTGAAAGATCTCGCAATACGATTTTTATAAACTTGCACATGATGCAAGGCAGCTAATCTTCGTTCATCGAGTAAGATGAGCTCTTCGAATCTAGCTTTGACCCAGTCAGCTTCCGGAATTTGACTTTCTTGGACAATGCGTAAGGATGGTATTTCTAGTTTAATAGGTTGGACTGCTTCTATACCATAGACAAGAGAGTACGGTGTAGCTCCGGTAGATGTTCGGATGGAAGTGCGGTATCCCCAGAAGGCAAAGTGTAGCTTATCGAGCCAATCCTTATAATTTTCGGTCATTTTCTGGATAATAACCTTGATATTTTTGTTAGCAGCCTCCACAGCACCGTTAGCCTGGGGTCTATATGGGGAGGAGCGATGGTGCTTGGTGTTGTATTTGTCAAGGACTTGTTCGCATTCGGCTTGAAATTGGGTACCTTGGTCACTTATGATCTCGTGGGGAACCCCATAGCGATATATTATGGTCTTTTCTAAGAAGGCAACTACGTGTTTGGCTGTCAATTTAGCATAAGGCGCTGCTTCTACCCACTTAGTGAAGTAGTCTATGGCCACAAGGATGAATTCATGCCCCCCCAGTACCAGGTGGTGTTATTTTACCAATAATGTCAATACCCCAAGTTGAGAATGGCCAAGGTGAAGTAAAGGTATATAACAAAGAGGGCGGGACATGTTGCGGGTTAGCGCATAATTGGCATTTTGGACAGGTTTTGGCATAAAGGTAACAGTCTTTCTCCATTGTGGTCCAATAATAGCCTAAGCGAATGATCTTTTGAGCTAACATGCGTCCGTTCATATGCGTGCCACAAATTCCACTATGGACTTGATCCATGACCGTTGTGGTATCAGGTTTATCAATACAGAGCAGGTGCACGCCTTGTGGTGTTTTTTTGTACAGTGTCCCGTTATACTCGACATATTGGGAGGCCAAGAGCCTTAAGGCACGCTGGGCTCTTGTTGAAGCTCCAGGTGGATATTCTTTTTTGGTTAGGTAGTTTAGGATGTCAATAAACCAGGGTTCAGAAGGAATATGATCTGGCTCATTGTCTAAGGTATGAACATAAGCAGGCTCTTGCCGCCTCTCAATGATATGGGGCATTTCTGGCATGGTGCGAGGAATCCTAATCAAAGAGGCTAAGCGGGCCAAAGCGTCAGCAAATTGATTTTCTTCTCGGGGAAGGTATGTATATTGTATTTCAGGGATTTGCTCAGCAATGGCTTATAGATAAGTTTGATATTGCAAGAGGCTTTCATTTCTAACTTTCGACCTTTTAGAAATTTGATTGATGATCAAAGATGAATCACCATATACTCTTAGTTTCTTGATGTCGAGGGACACTGCGGCCTAGAGCCCTATGATACATGCTTCGTACTCGGCTGCATTATTAGTAACGTCGAAGTCGAGTTTAACAGAGAGAGGAGTGTGGGAGTACCCCTACGCCACATCCCTTTTGGTTGGAAGCACCATCGAAGTTTAGTGCCCAACTTTCATCTTCCGTCATGAGAAGGTCTTCATCAGGAAATTCATACTCTTCGTGAGATTCATCTACAGGAAAATCTGCCAAGAAGTCGGAAACAGCGTTGCCTGTGATGGATTTATGAGGGATAAATTTTATGTCAAATTCGGCCAACATTACTACCCAGCGAGAGAGTCTACCATTAAGGGCTGGCTTTTCGAACAAGAACTTAAGAGGATCTAGTCGCGACACTATATGGATTGTGTGAGTAAGCATATAATGCCTAAGCTTCTTAGTGGCCCAGACTAGTGCAAGGCAAAGCTTTTCTAAGGGGGTGTAACGAAATTCGTAGTCTAAGAGTTTCTTACTGAGGTAGTAAATGGCGCACTCTTTCCCATCAACCTCTTGTGCCAACATGGCCCCAGTCGCGGTCTTAGTCACAGTCAAGTAAAGCCTTAAAGGTATGTCTGGCAAGGCAGGTGCTAAGACAGGTGGGTTCGATAGATATTCTTTAATTTTGTCAAAGGCTTTTTGGCAGTCCTCATCCCATTCGACAGTGACACTTTTCTTAAGCTTTTTAAAGATGGGCTCACACACCATGGTCAGTTTAGAGATTAACCTACTGATGTACTGGATTTTACCTAAGAACCCCCTTATTTGTTTTTCATTCTTAGGTGGAGGCATGGTCATGATGGCGGTTATTTTTGTAGGGTCAATTTCAATCCCTCTAGAACTGATGACATAACCTAGGAGTTTCCCAGAAGTACCCCAAAGGCGCATTTTTGTGGATTAAGTCTCATGTTGTATTTGCGAAGTCTCATGAAGAACTTCTCAAGGGCGGTATGGTGTCCCTCTCTATCTTTGGACTTAACTATCATGTCATCTACGTAAACTTCTACCTCTTTATGCATCATATCATGGAGAAGGGTAGTCGCAGTTCTTTGATAGGTGGCCCCAGCATTTTTTAACCCGAACCGCATAACGGTATAACATAAGGTCCCCCACGGTGTGATGAAGGTAGTCTTTTCCATATCTTCCTCGGCCATTTTTACCTGATTATACCCTGCATACCCGTCCATAAAAGAGAGAAGGGCATGGTTGGCAGTGTTGTCTACTAGGACATCTATGTGAGGCAAGGGGAAGCCGTCTTTAGGACTTGCTTTGTTGAGGTCTCTATAGTTGACGCACATCCTAACTCTACCATCCTTTTTAGGCACAGGCACCACGTTAGCAATCCAGTCAGGGTGATTAGCGACCTTTATAAAACCTCCGTTAAGTTGTTTAATGACTTCTTCTTTGATTTTGAGAGCTACATCTGGCTTCATTCGGCGCAACTTTTGTTTGACAGGCTTCATCCCTTCGATTAGGGGAATGGTATGCTGAGCAATTTCGCGATCAATGCCTGGCATGTCCTGGTAGGACCATTCGAATATGTCGATATATTCAGCTAACGTTTTGATTAATTGAGTGCGTTCGTATACGCTTAAAGTTAATCCAATTCTTACCTCCTTTGGTTCATTATCATCTGAAAGATTAATTTTTTCTGTTTCCTCGATGATTGGAGTCTTATTTTCATGTTCTTCCATTGCTTTAATTATTTCTTTTTCATATTCATTGTTGCAATCAGAAGGAGAAGGAGAAGAGGAAGTAGAGATATTGCACAAGTCATAAGCAAATGAGTTCATATTATTGAAATCGGAAATCATAGAGTTGAACAATGACTCAGCAGAAACTAAAGACTCTACTTGGACACTAGAATTAACAGGCTTAGAAATAGAATCAACTAGGATACTAGACTCAATAGACTCAGACTTAGACTCCAACTTTGACTCAGACGACTCGGACTCTTCAAACATCGGCCCTTCCCCGGTGGTGAAGATCATCTTCTTTCCACCTGGAGTAGTCAGCTTGATAGTCTTCCTCCATCCTTGCATGACGCCACTTGCAGGTGTGATGAGCATAGCAGGGTCGAAGTCATCATTTTGTAGCACAGCCTGGATATGAGTAGTATTTTTTGGGCATTTGACTCGTTCTTGACCGAATAGAAGTGCCAATGCCTTGTAGTCTAAACAGTCTTCAGTGAACTGTTTAATTTTTGGATCAGGAATCCCTTCTTCCAGAAAGTGACAGTCCAGAAATATTTCAAATCCGGGGTAGATCACTCCCTCCTGAGCTTGATAGAATGGTTCAGGGAATTCATAGCAAGGATAATCTTCTCCTTCTCTCAGAAATTGCCCATTCAGAGCAGGCTGATAGGGAGGAAAAGGGATATTGTCCTTGTCCTTGGTATTGCGGTGCAATCAAGAGAGATGGATCATAGCAGTATTGATCCTCAGAGATAGCCAGAACTTTGTTTAATGGTCTATCTTGATTGTTAGGCTTCTTCCCTGCAGGAGGAATGGAAAGTCTACCTTCATCAATCATGTCTTGAATAGCATTTTTCAGTTTGAAACACTCTTCCGTCTTATGACCATTCCCTCTATGGTATTTGCAGTAAGCATTCTTGTCCCAACTTGGTCTTTTCTTACTTTCTTCTGGATCGGGAGTTGGTCCAATGGGATTAAAAGCGCCTTCTGAATTAAGACGATCAAAAGCGGTGGCATATGACATGCCTATTGGAGTGAATGTCCTCCGTACAGTCCTTTGGAAGGAGCTTTGGGGTGCCTAAAGAAGTAGATCCGTAATCATTTTTCTTGTTGTTATTATTGCCCTTATAACGATTGTTGTCATTTTGGGCATTTTTCAACAAGTCATCTTCGATTTGCACACCTATGTCGTATAACTTGGTGAAATTATCAATACCCAAGTATTTTCAAGTTGGGGCATAGAAATAATCGGACAAATTCATCCAAAGGCTTCAAATGGACATCAGTATATTCTTGTAGCAATTGATTACTTTTCGAAGTGGGTTGAAGCTGCATCATTTTCAAAGCTAGGGGCAAAGCAAGTCTCGAAATTTGTGATTAACAACATTATCTGTCGGTATGGCATACCTTTTGAAATCAGCTCTGATAATGGATCACAATTTGAAGGTCATCTGAAGACAACTCTTGCAAAGTATGCAATCAAGCATTATCAGTCTTCACCTTATCGTCCCCAAACCAATGGAGCAGTGGAAGCAGCCAATAAGACAATCAAGACTATTGCTGCCAAGATGACTGAAAAAACTAGCGAATGGCACGACAAACTACCATATGCCCTTTGGGGATATAGAATATCAATTAGGACTCCAACAGGAACAACCCCGTATTCTTTCGTTTATGGGATGGAGCCAGTCCTACCAGTTGAGGTGGAGATACAATCTCTCAGGGTCATAGCAGAAAGTGAAATCTCAGAAGACCAATGGTAAAAAACTCGTTATGATGAGCTTGCATTTGCAGATGAGCGCCGACTACAAGCTTTGCATAACATTCAACTCTATCAGCGGAGAATTGCTCGCGCATTTAACAAAAAGGTTCGAGATAGAGACATTCAAGAAGGTGATCTAGTTTTCAAGGATCCGTTGCATGATCCTCGGGGAAAATTCAAGCCTAACTGGTCTGGACTACCATTCCTAGTCAAGCATGTCACCACGGCTGGAGCAGTAAAGCTAATGGATTTTGATGGGAATGAATTCACCCATTTCACTAATCTTGATCAGTTGAAGAAATATTACGCTTAGGCATCAAAGTAATTGTAATTGTCATGGTCAAGTAACCAAGCAATTTGTGGATTTTGTATCCTATCTGGTTATTTATTCTTAATAAACATGCCATGTGATCGCAGATATTCATAGAGTGTGTGCGCAAAAAAAAAGGGAAAAAACGAAAAAAAAAACAAGAAAAAGACAAAACAAAAAAGGAAAAAGGAGAAAAAGAAAAAGAAAAATGATGAAACATGCAAGGATGTTTATGATTGTTAAGGTTTTATGTGTTATGCTTTTATGTGTCATATGATTGATTAATTATGATTTGCATGTCATATTTAATGTTAAAGCGTGTACGTGTTTAGATTTGTGTTCACATTGAATTTCTCACAAGCAGATAATTCTCAAAAACATATTTTTAATTCATCCCAACTGGGGTACTTCATTTCATACATAAGGAGACAAAATGCCTCTATTTCCTACCAAACTAAAAAAAACAAACAACATAGAAAATAAACATGATATTTCACTCAAACCTTTCTCCTCTTCATGGTAGACCCGTCTGAACCATTGTCTTGACCAATATCAGCCAGAAGCCATTGAAGGTAGTCTTCATCAATTAGTAAAAAGGAAGGTTCAGGTAATGTTGATATAATTTTAGCTCCCTGCCATATAGTAGGCATTCTCTGAATACCACTCATATCAGCCTCATAAGTGGTACATGTTGGAAGAGTCTGGAGGGCAGGAATGTGTTGATGCGTCCAACCAATTTGCCTTAAACACCTCCATGGAAGGTAGAAAGTGACTTGGCAAAGTCCAGGTAGTTGTACACCTGTACGACCAGAATTGCAATATACAATTGCACTAATGCCAAGGTGGCTTGTAACCCACTTTATGTCTTGCTGTAGGAAATAATCCTCCCACCCACCATTTTTACTAAGTTGATAGAAGAAAGGATGAAAGCCTCTTTCTCGGACATGATTAGTCTTGTAAGCAAGATTCCCATGAGGTTTCATAAGAGAAATTTTTTCCAATAACCACAAGTGAAGTGCTAATGGACATCCCTTCATAAAGCTTTGAGGGTTTATTTTGAGTTCATCTAAACCAAGAAACATTTCCCCCAAAATAAGCGGTCCAAGACGACCCCCACTAACAATTTGACGAATAAGTGAAATACACCGGACATGGCATGTGTTTAAAGAACATTTAGTGAGGGTACTTCCCAAAATCATAAGAATGCAAGCATTTTCTCTAGCAATCCTATAACTGGCATTGTTAGAAATTTGCCAAGCACCAAATTGAAAGGTCGATAATAGATTAAGAAGAAGTACCTCCCCATACTGTAGGTAGTTGCCATGAAGGTTTTCAGGAAGGTATAAAATTGTTGATAAATCTCCCGAGATTCTTGTACGAGATCTAAGTGTAATAACTGGACCATTTGAGGATAAGCCTAGTAATCCTTTGACCTCTTCAACAAGAGGCACAATCTCTCGGTCTCCAAAGCGGAAGACATGACGGGTTTCGTCCCAAAATTGGGAAGCAGCATGAATCATTTCATAACAAATAGAAAGAGAAAGCAAAGGCATAAGTGCCTTAGTTAAACGGGAAGAAGAAGAAGATTGCCTTGGTTGCTCCAAATTTTTTGTGATCCCCGAGAGTTGTTTTTTATCACCACTCCCCATTTCATTAGTTTCTCCATAACTAGGAGCCATTTTTTGTGAAAGAAGAAAAACTAAAGAAAATATTGTAGTAATGAAGATGGTGCATTTGGAAATGAAAAACCATGCCCTTTTATAGATGAACAAAAATAATCATCCATGCCATGGATAATAAGCTTGAGTATTATCCATGGGGTATTAAGGAGCATCCCTAATAATGGTTAATGACCAAGCATTTGTGGTATGACAATTTTTGCTAAAGCCGAACATCGATAAATAGTGTCATGGTGATCAAGAACATTTAATATCTGAATCGGGATAGATTTATTTGATAAATCGTTTTAAAATCAATTTCAAGAAATATCATTTAAAAACGATAATGACTTCAATGGATAAGACTTTTTGAAAATTGGTCTTTCATATACCATGAGATAGGGTTCGGGGTTTAGGTTAAGAGCTACAAACGTCTGGAACTCGTCTCCTCTTCTGTTCTACAGAACGGGCCCTTACTAAATGCGTTATTTTCCATTTTAAGTAATCATGGCTATTCGAAAGAAAGAAAATCACATAATTTGCACATATACACATCAACCATTTTCTTAAGAGGACCAATATATCTTTTGTACATGGTAGGTTTGAGCATTGAAGTTGCACTACGTACCAATCAATACGGGATTGGAATCCACTCAAGGATCAAAATCATCGTAGTTCGATCTTATGTCTCACCCTAAATGGCCAATTCCATTGGATATGAAAAAGAAAGGAAAACAGTTTATGAACAACTCACCTTTTGAATTGGACAAATATATTAAAAATGATGTAATCACTCCAGTAAGTGATTAAAATGTGGTTAAAATAATCAGCGTAATTAGTGATTTAAATAAAAAGGTCAAGATAATCACCTTAATTAGTGATTAAAATGAGAGTCAAGATAATCACCTTAATTAGTGATTAAGAATGGAGGTTAAGATAATTACCCTAATTATTGATTAAAAAGGAAGGTCAAGATAATCACCTTAATTAGTGATTAAATGAAGGTTAAGATAATTAACCTAATTAGTGATAAAGAATGAAGGTTAAGATAATCACCCTAATTAGTGATTAAACTTAGAATCATGGTAATCACCCGAATTAGTGCATAACTAATGTTTAAGATAATCGCCCTGATTAGCGATGAAAAATGAGGGTTAAGATAATTAACTTAATTAGTGATTAAATAGGATAAAAGTAATCACCTTAATTAGTGATTAAATGAAAAGGTTAAGTTAATCACCCTAATCAGTGGTTAACTAATGATTAAAGTAATCACCCTAATTTGTGATCAAATTTATGATTTTTCATGAGTTCTTAAAAAATAAAAATATGCTTCTTAATTGACGGTTTTTGTATGGATGAGAAATAATCTTATTTGAAGATTATTAATTGATTTTTTAGAAAAAAATAATCAACTTGAAATGCAATTTGGAGAGTGTGTTTGGCTTAACGGAATTTGGCCATTTAGAATGAAACACGTGAAATAACCTAAAATCAATTAAGAGATCATAATTACCTATCTAATTATGTCAAATTATATAATTGATACATTTGAAGATTATGGAGAACAATTTTAAAATGTAAGCACTAGTGGAAAAAACCTTATCTGTCACTTAGCAACAGATTCGATTTTTACAAAACCGCATCCGAAAATCAACAAAAAAATGGGAGGGAAAGCTGGGCGGAAAATCTTATCCGGTCCTTTAGTGAACCGGATCCCAAGACCGGATCAGATTTTCCGTTATTTTTTCTAAAACAAAAACGAGCTGGGCCCCAAAATAACGCGCCTCTTTTTAGAGGCCCAAAGCAGATGAAGGCCCAACGTGTCTCAGACTCCCCATACCTGATCTCTCTTCCTCTTTCTCTCTCCTTTGTACTCCCTACTCCTCCCTCACCACGAAACGAAGAACGACGATTGAAAATGAAGATCGAAGAAACGAAATGAGAATCGCCACGATCAACGTCGCTCGCTCGTCGTCCTCTCTCTCAGCCTTCACTCTCTCACCGTCGATTGCCGTTTCTCTATCACAGCTCGTTGTTTCTCTTACACAAGATCTGGTCGAAGTCAATTCGAGTATGCTAACTGGTAAGACCCTTAATCCACGCCAGCCACCAGAGTATGCCAACCACCAGAGAGAGATTCAGAAAGGGCGGAAGACCGATTTTCTGTTGTTTTAGGAGTCCAACGTTCAACGTTCATCTGAAATTTTGCTTTGTTTCGTCTGATTTGTGGTAGGGATCCAACATCTAATCTATTTCCTTTTATTTTGCGTTTTTATTTTTTAATTTCGTTGTTTTTAGGGTTGATTCATTTGTGTCTTCGATTGAGTTCATCTGAGGATTTTTTTTCGCTGTTTTATTCGATTTGTGTCTTCGATTGATATATTTGAACCAGAATTATGAATTGCAGAAACCGTGTAAGAAGTTTCTTAGGTAATTTACGTGTTTTCATTTTCTTATATTAGCAAGCTCAAAAACTATCAAATTTTCTGAATTGTATTCCACTGAATTATTGTAATTGATTTGAACTTATAATTTAATTTGCACGAAATAGTGATAGTAGTTTTGCAAATATTTATATTGTTAAATTTGATGTTTAATAGGAAAATTGAATTAAAAGAGGGTGTTGAATTAATAATTATCGGTGCCGGAATCTGAAAATGTGGTGAAGTAAGCTATAGAGAAACTTGATGCATTCCCTCGTGCTGAAGAGCACTTGTTGCAGAAGACACAATCAGGCGCTATTGGTATCCTTAAACCATCCCTCTTTAATTTCTAATTTTGGATTGCTAGACTTGTTACACAGGTTGATTGTACATTGGATTAATTTCAGCTTCAAGTCATAATATTATGTCCGGAATTTATATGATATGTTCTTCGTCGGATTGTAGATGAGTCAGTTTCGGCTTGCTCTAATTTGAATTGGGATCGTTAAGCATGTAAATGTTATTTCATTTTAGGTTATGGTGGAATTTCGTTCTAGACGGATGACACTCAGTGAGGAGTGTAGGATGAATATAGAAATCCGCCCTTGACACCAGTAGAAAACTCAAGAGAACTATTATAGATGAGTTGAAGTGTGAAATAGTGTATGTACACCGAAATTGAGTTTCTTTGTGGGGAGGTAACAGGATTCTGCTTCCAACTGGTGAAACCTTACCACTATTAAATAGCTTCCCCCCCCCCTTCAAGAACTACCTTGTATTTTTGGTTTGAAGGACTTCCTTAATTAAGATAAAACTTTTCAATTAACACCACCATTTGATGGTTTTTGTGAGAATTAGACGTTTAGTATGACTCACAAAAATGGCATCCCTGTGCTGTTCTTCTTACTTCCCCATTAATTGGTTTTGGTTTGTGGGTTGTACATAACGTTTGAACCTCATGATAATAGATTAATGTACTAGTGTTAATCGTTTAAATTGTTTTATAAACTGGTTGACTACCTGCTTAAAGATACAATTTATAAGGTGGTTGTTTGTAAAGGTGGTACTATTAGATGAAAGGGGGTACTCCATAATTTTCTAGCATGGTTAAGCAAGGGTGCTGAAACTCTTTTGTTTGAGTAGTTTACTAGATGATATGATGAGTTGAGCAGTCCTGAATCCTGAACCACCAAGTGAAAAGTGGTTTTCTCTTGCTCATAACATGCTAAAGCTAAAGTTTCGTTGAACTATCTCATAAGCTACTCTGCTTTCTCTTTCTCTCATCTTTTATGCTTAGAGCCTTATTGTGTACGAATGTCTAACCTATCCCTATGGTTATGCAGTGTCTATCATCGGCCTGGTTATTATGGCCACTCTGTTAATACACGAGCTTAGATATTATTTGAGTACCTATACAGTTAATCAAGTGAAATGTTTGTCAGCCATTTCTGCGTCACTTTTTTAGTTATATTACGGCCATTTTATTTTTCTTTGGGTTTTAATTGTGTTCTTCTGCATGTCTGTAGATGTCTGTGGATTTGAAGCGTAGTGAAACACTCCCTATACACATAAACATGACGTTCCCTTCCTTGCCATGCGATGGTTAGTACTTGGTGTGGATATTCTGATTCTGATATTTCCGATTAGCTGACAGTGACATGTGTGTTCTGTGTTCTGATATTTGTACATGTTGAATTTGACATTCTTATCTGCATCTGATTTCTTCATGAGTGACATTTGTTTGTGCAGTTCTTAGTGTGGATGTTATAGACATGTCAGGAAAGCATGAAGTGGATCTTGATACAACTATATGGAAAGTATGTTCTGCTTTACCCGAGTTAATGATATTTTGCTGGCTTAGTGTTCCGAATCCTTGTTGCTATTTTTGTTTTCAATTCTGTCACTGTTGTTGATTTGATTGGTTTTATGGTCCATAAACTTTCTCTATGTGGTTTTGTGTGTTCTTTTTTCTTTAAAGCTTTGGGCCAAATAATAGATGAACGCAGTTGGTATCTCATAGTGTATGGCTGTAGTTGTCATGAAAAGGAAATGATTGGAATCTCTTGCTGGCATATATGTGTACCTTAGTCTCTAGCCTTTTGCGAGATTTATTTTCCTATTAAGTAATCAGAACTTAAAATTAATATATCATGTTTCAGAGGATTACTGTACCCATAAATTGTGTTTGAAACTGAGTGATCAAAATATACGGGTGCAATTTATTTTTAATCAAGTTAATACAATAACAATTGTCAGTTTCTGTTTGAAGTATGTGGTTGTTCTTGGTGGTCAGGTTGTTGACCTGTATATACATACAAGAAAAGATCCCTGGCATCATAATTGGTATAGGTATAAGAAATGAAGGAGTTGGTACAGTGCACTCCCCACATTCTCCTTATTTTTTCGTTGATGAGGATGTTCTTCCTATAGGAGCAGCACTACACATGATTTTTGCATAAACGTACCTCAGTTAGCTCCCAAATTCAACTAAATTGTGAAGCATTGACAATTTGATTCGCATATATACAACCGACATGGTGACACTAGTATTTTGCCATTTCGTACATGCTTCAACATTGTGTATGGTAGCTAGTTTAGTTGATAAAAAATGTAAGTGGTTGTAATATAGACGTGCAATTGGAACTCGTGTGGGTTTGGCCTTTGTGCCTCCTTATATATGTATGAATTAAAAGAAAAGGCACATTATTGTTAGTTCTTACACTAGGCTGGAATTTCTAGCCTTATTGAGCATAATATGCTTAATAAAATGAGTATTGATATATATTATTGATTTTGTATTGATTAATAATGAAAAAATGCAAAAAAAAAAACAAAATTTTTGGTTTTTGGGGGGGTTATCTGATCCGGTTTTAAGTGAAAACCGGATCAGTTAACCAGGTGCGAGCCCATCCGATGCGGACCAAAACCGGATCAGTAAGCCTGATTTTGACCGCATCGGATGGGCTTTTTTCCACTAGTGAAGATCGATCATCATACAATTTAACTTAACTAGATTTGCAATTTTTCCTCTTAATTGAGATGGGGCATTTAATTCATATACTATGATATATTGGGACCAACATGCAAAATTTATAACATTGGTTGCTCATTTTATTCAAAAAGAATTGTTGAATTATTTATGAAAATCATGCAGAAACATATCCATATTTTTTCATTAATTGAGTAAGGTAATGACTATTTACAAAGAAACTATTATAACAACAATATGTACAAATTCTATAATCTATACAAGTCTTCAATCTTGATCTTCGCCATGATGCTCCTTGATCTTCATCTTCTTGAATGGGCTTTGGAATTCAAGTTTATTTAAAAACTTATGAAAATTAGAGATTAATTAACCTCTTTAATTTGATTTCTTATGATGATTTTTATTGATTTTTATTTACATAACAAAATGAGTCATTTTAAAAGGAAGTTAAAATTTAATGAATATAATTATCGTTTTCGTATGAAAAAACAAAAAAAATTATGAAAATTGAGTTAATCGTTGTATTTGAACTTTCCAGATTACACTTTTGCTCTTTTTACTGAATTCCAAAATTTATAACTTAATGTACAAAGCGTAAAATTGCTCATCTGATATACTTATGCAGAGGTTAGTGATTTGTTTATGTTGTATCAAAATTTGACATGCGTTTAGTGATATCTCGAATTATGGTGAATTTTATACTTAAACCGGTCAAAACAGGACCTTTATCCAACTTGTTCTTTCAAACCCAACTTAATGAACTGAGTTTGATATGAAGTTTGGTATGAGAATCCTAAACACTTTGAAGGACTAGACTATAAATTTTTACTTGAATTGGACATCTTTAAGACCCTTTTTTATTTATTTCCTTAACTGAAGATAAAATCAGTGTTCTGGAATTTAGTACTTTTCATGAACGTTTTATAAAAAAGAGATAACATTGTAAAAAATTCATATGAACACCATCTTTATGTTGTTGAAAAGCTACTGATGTTTACTTTAATGTTTTATTTTTTAGTTTTAGCTAAATGAGTTTAATTTGAACTATATTGATAAACAAGCCTTATGGTACTCGATAAGATCAGTTTTTCATAATAGTATTGTATGAATTTTTATTAATTCTACAAAATTCCTCTTTTGAAAATTTCAAAACCCAATTGCTGAAAACATCTTGAACATCATAGGAAAAATATTACATCCTATAATCTATTTACATAATATAGAATAAAGATGATATTAAGTATGAAAATGAAAACTACCATAATTACAGCATTACATTTTCTTTTTTTATGGAGATGTTTAGGCACAATTCTACTTAAAGTTTTATGAAAACAATGTATTTTTGGTGATTAACAAAAAACTGGTTAAGAAAAATCACATAAACACATATTTCCTAAGAGTATTCTCATTAGAGTTGACGATTCTAGGTGGGGTGATTTAAGGTTGGGAACCTATTAGCACTTCCACATACCCAAATCACTGTAAAATTTTAAAAAAATTGATAAGAGAAAACAAAGAGAACGTTAGTATGTGATTAAGAAGATAATGGTGCACTTCCTTTGAAAAGGCTTCTACTTTTTTATTATTCTTAATTTCTAAGTGAGTTTCTAAATTCACTTAATTACTAATAAAAACTTTTTTTTGTGTTTTTCTTTGACGAACTTCTTACTTCTTACTTTTCTAATTTTAACTTTTGCTTTCTCTTTCTCTCTTGTATGAAGTGTTTTTAGTGGGAGGATGTATGGAGAATGAAGTGTTATGTTATGTTTCAAGTTGTGTGGAATTCAAGTTGTAAATAAAGGGGGTATTTATAGGAAAATGAAGTGGGGAATTTGGGTTTGAAGGAGGTAGAAAATCAGATTTTTCACCCAAAAAAAAATTGATTTTTACCATCATACATCATCCTAATTACATTATCAAATTTATTGGAAATCCAAATATTCTTATTCTTTTTAGATTTGATTTTGATTTTTACACTAATGAAGCAAAATCAGATTTTCAGTCAATATTCTCTTCCTACATATATCCTAAAACGTGAAAGTGCATCGAAAAACGTGAAAGCATAGCTGACTGGGCACGACCTGGATTTGACGAATGAAATCGGATGTTTGGGCTCTTACAGCTTAGATTTTGATTCCGATTCTTATTCCTTTTCATTATTCGTATTCCTTAACCAATGGATAAAAGGACGTGATTGGTGGTTAAAGAATATATTCGTATTCTTTATCCAATGGACAAACGAAAATGACTAGTGGGTAATGACTTGATCACCAAGAAAACTGATTCCCACCAGTTTTGAGAGACGAGTAAAATTTCCGGCGCCTAAGCGCGACTCTTTTTTTCCGTTTTTCGAAAAACTAACTTAAAAAAATTAATGAAAACTCGTCCAATTAGTAAAAACGACGATTTCACAACAAATCATTTTATTAAAAACGGTGACTGTAGTTATTGACTACGACTTCCGGAAAAATTACGTTTTTAAACCGAAATCGCATGATTAAAGCGCAAAACGGAAAACCATAAGACGGAAAGAAACTCGCGCTCCGAGGTGGAAAGTGCCTTTGGCGGGGCGCGCGCTCCACGATACATGAGGGCTTCGTTATTTTTATTTCTTTCCAGAAATCTTTATTTTAAAATTTTCATCCATAATAGGGGTTTTAAACTTTGGTGTCTACAAAATGCCCAACATTGGTCAAATTTTAGAAAACTTTCTTTGGAGATAACATATTCTCCATAGAAAATAATTATCATTGGTATTCTTTTGAAATCATGATTCGCGACTTCTGATGACGTCTTAAGTAGAAAATCCTAATTAATTTTCTGAAGATGAATATTCGCGTTTTCAACTTATCGTCGTCTTTGATTGAAAATTCAAATTAATTTTCTGAAATTAAATATTCGACTTTATCATCGTCCTGAATGGAAAATCCCAATTAATTTTTAGAACTTGAAAACGCGACTTTATCGTTGTCTTAAATAGAAAATCCCAATTAATTTTCTAAAATTTCAAATTGCGACTTTATCTTCGTTTTAAATAGAAAAAGCCTATTTAATTTTCTAAATTTTGAAATTGCGACTTTGTTGTCGTCTTAGATAGAAAGTCCCAATCAATTTTCTAAAATTTGAATATGCGACCTTATCGTCGTCTTAGGTGGAAAATCCTAACTAATTTTCTAAAAATGAAAATGCGACTTTATTGTCGTCTATAGTGAGTTTTGTCTTATGAATTAATCTTTTGTTAACGCAAAAGACTACGACAGTTAACAGATTTACTTTAGTTTTTATCAGAGTTTTTCATGGCCTTGATGACAAATAAATTGTCAAATCACCATCATCCAGTCTTTTATGACCATGTGTTATCATGTCACCTAAAAATAAGGCATTGTCAGGTAATGTCACCTTAAAGTGAAGCATTGTCAGGTCATGTCACTTTAAAGTGATGCATTGTCAGGTTATGTCACCTTAAAGGGTTGACCAATGGTTATTACCCTCTAGACCAATTATGGTGGACCAACCATCATATGGAAAAATTTTAATCTATTTTAAAAAAATCTTTCATGAATTTTTCATGCATAATGCTTATCTTCTTTATTGGAAAATGATGATCACTATATGAAAAAGCTTGATCATGATTATTATTTTGGATAATTATTGGGAAAATGGATTGTATCAATGTTCTTGATTCATCTATTAATGTTCGGTAAAATTGCCACACCACAAACTCTTGGTCATTGACCATTGGTAGGGATGCTCCATATTACCCTATGAAAAATTTTAACACTCCGTCCTTTTACACAATGATAATAATGAAAGTACAACTATAAATAAACACAGTAGACGATAGCGGAAATATCGCCCGACGGAATTGCCACTCTAAATATGGGTTAAATATAAATTAAAAAAACAAAACCCAAATAAATATCCCAAAATATCCATAAAGAGGCAGAACAACCGCAAAATTCAAAAGTAGAAAACCTAAAACAACAATTGATTAGATTGTCTCAATATCCTAAATAAAATCTCTCCCAATTCCCCAAAACGAAAATGATCACGCCTCAAAAATACCTGCAAAACATATCAACAAAAATCCACAATCAGTGGGGAGTAACTAGCAGTTCTCCCAGAAGAACTAGCATCAAGATAGCATTAGAGGATAAGCCCTAATCATATAGAATTAACACAACACACATCAATTAACACTTAATCATCACAAAAGACTCCAACTACCAACATACATGATAAAATAAATTATTACATGGATTCTATAAAATAAATCATCATACCATCCAACTCATAAATCACCATAAGAAAATAGTGAAGTAAAATCATAGAGAAAATGTTTTTGAGAAAAAGAGTTGAATGGCAGTGGATCGCAACCCACTTCCTAAGGTTTGTCAGATCGCAACCTCCAGACAGCCTATGGGATTACGTTCCCTACTGCCTGTGTCTAAGAATGGCCAAACTCCCGATGCAGGGTAGTACATGCAGCACCCCCTGACCTCTCGGACAACAACTATTAACCCAGGTTTACCCCTAGATCGCAACCTAGGTGGTTGGCATGTTCATCACCGGGGACTACATCTATCCCACCGGATTTCTCATATCTCAAATAAAACTATTACCACAACAATTTCATCTCAAAACTTTTCATCATCAAATCAATATCAATAGGGACGCCGAATGGCCTTACACCCATAATTCAGCAGAAAAACTAGGATTGCAACCCTAAGTAATTCAAATATCAATAATCATCACATTTCCATCTTCTCATTAAAAGCATCATCACAAAGCTCAACAATCCTCAAAAATCAACAATCATGCTCACAACATATAAAATCATGGATCATCAATATCACAACGATTCCAAGAATCATAACATAAAATAATAATCTTCTAATTATTCCAAATCATCTCAAGGAATAAACAACATCACAAACTTAACAATTTCCAAGCAAAGTTATCCACCAATAATCTGCCCAAAATAAATGACATGAATACAATAGAAAACGTAACGGAAATTACACGAAAAATCATACAGCAAGCAAACAGACCAGCAGGTCTGCTTCGACCATAAGTGCGCTCAGCGCAGGAGTGTGCGCTCCGCGCTAGAGCGTGCGCTCGGCGCAGCCCTTGTGCGTCTAACGTTCAGGCGTCGCGTCTGACGCATCTCGGCGCGTCCGACGCTTCTGGACGAATAATCCCAGATTAAACCAAAAGTTAACAAAACCGTTTAACTCACAAAATGAGCACTAAGCATCAATTCCACTAAACTTCAGCAATAACAAAATCATGAACTTCAATATTAAATAATTCCAACAATTCTACTAATCATAAATAAAGTTGTAAAACATAATTCACAATAAAAACAATCATAAGGAAAATCATAAAATCATACGAAATCACATCCTAATATAAACTAATCATAGGAAATAATTAACAACAATTCAAATAACAAGATTAACAATTCTACTAAACAAACATCAAGTAACAACAACAAAATAATCCTCCACAACACAAGAAACACACGACACACACTTGCACAATATAATCATCAAATTCTAAATTAAAAACATGCATCAACAAGCCTAGACATAGTCCTAACAATTAAATCTTTTCCCTATAACTATCGCGATTTCTAGCGTTCTAAGATAAGTACTAGTTACCTGGAACTAGGGGTGTGCACCGGTCCAAAATCGGACCGGACCGGTTGGACCGGTGGACCGGAATCCAATTTTTTTTTGGACCGGTCCGGTTTTCTTAGGTTTAAATATATTAATAAATTCAATATATTAAAATATAATAATTCTCAAAGCAATAATTTTAAAGACAATAAATATGAGGTTTTAACTTTTTAAGTTTTAAACTTTTTTTTTAACCTTTAAACTTTTTTTTTTTTTTAAAAAAACAGGAATTCCGGTCCGCCGGTCCGGACCGGAAAATTCCGGTTTTGGACCGGACCGGACCGGAAACCCGGAATCCCAAATTTTCGTGGACCGGGGACCGGACCGGAATTCCGGTCCGGTCCATTCCGGTCCGGTCCGGTTCCGGTCCGAATTCCGGTCCCGTCCAAAAGTGCACACCCCTACCTGGAACGACGGAGAAAAATTATAGCAACAAGTCACTAGGCGTTTACTTCTTCAAAATTGAAAAATCTCATTTCGTGTTGTTCTCTTCTGACCATGATTCCCGGCGATCGAAAGCTCAGATTCAAAATCTCTTCGTTCAAAATGAAGACCCAGATTTCCTCAACGTACTGCCAAAAATTCAGAACGATTAACGATTAGATCTATAGAGATGGGCATTTTCGTGAAGATGTGACAGGAAAAACCGGGTTGAACTTTTCTCTTCTTTTTCTCTGTTTCTTTTTCTTTAAAAATGGCGAGAGATGATGATGAAATGCTGCTGGTTTTTCTGATTAATAAATCAAAAATTTAGAGAGGCTTGAAAGCTCAAAAGAGAGGTTTAGGTGATTAGGAATAAAGGTGCAATAAGTTATAAAATATAAACATTCTCCCCAAAATTAAGCTTACAAACTCAAGAGTCTCAACAATTAATAAATTAAGGTTACAAACTCAAGAGTCTCAACAATTAATAAATTAAGGTTACAAACTCAAGAGTCTCAACAATTGAAACCCCAAAACTCTTCATTCTCCCCTCCACATTTGCTGATTTTCAGCCAGCATAACATGCCACACGTGATGTACCATTTCATTACTCAAGTCGGTCCAACAACGTTACAAAAACGCTACGCGACAAAACCGCATCCTAAACGTGTCATAATAAAAATAAACATAATACTATCTAAACAAATAACATAAATTAAAGATATAAAATATAAACATTAAAGTATAATAGACACATTTTCGAAACACGGTCCAAAATAATTTAAATAATAATTTATTTAATTTTAACGGAAAAATATTATTTAAAGGCAAATAAACGTGAAAACAACTATTACAATATAAACATAAACTATAAAATAAATTTAAACTATATTTAAATATAATAACCAATAATATTACTTCAAAATAAGATACCAGCATATTTTCTACGGTTTAAAGTAAAAGCTCACGTGAAAATAATTTATTTAAATTATAAACACAAATAAAGAAATAACAAACGATAAAAAAGACATTAAGATAGATTTTATAAGTATTAAAGTTTAAGAATAAATTAAGAACATCAAATGCATCAAATTGACAATGGAGTTGATGGAATCACCCATTACAACTTTAAATATGAACTTAATAAGATTTAATATTAAAATGTAACTAAATTTTATAAATAGTATAAACTTATCAAATTGATAATAAAGTCAAGGAATCACCCATGATGACTCGTATCAATTCCAACAAGCTAAATAATGAAAATAAGTATAAATTTTATAAGTACATACAAAACATATCAAATTGACATTCAAGTGACGGAATCACCCTTTATGACCTATATCAACTCAAACAAGTCAAGTAGTTTAAAATGATAAAACATTTAATAAATATTTAATAAACACAAAAATATTCAAATGCTAAGTAAGAACAAAATTTATATGAGTATTTAAAGTACACAAAAAATTATAGATAAAGTAATACGTGGATTTATTAAATGTAAACCGATTTTTACAAGAACCATCTAAAAGCAGGTCCTAAAATAAAACTCCAAAATTAAATAGGAATAATTTTAAATAATGGAAAAAGGATTAATAACCTTAAAACTTTAAATAATAACAACAAAATACTTTTTAGGAATAAAAACTTACCACTTTAACTAGAAGAATAGTTTACGGGGGAAATACACTAGAAAACTCTACCCTATTTTTTTAGGTGTTACAAAAATACTCAATCCTATTATCCATGTTATGATTATGGATGATCATTCTTCCTCCATCTATAAAAAGGCATGGTTCTTCATTTCCAAATGCACCATCTTCACTACTATAACATTCTCTCTAGTTTTTCTTCTTCCACAAAAATGGTTTGGAAATCTATTTACAAAGATACCAATGAAATGGAGAGTGTTACTCCCGCTGTCCCAGAATACTCTTTACACTTTTCTTTTTCATCTGTCCCATAATACTCTTTACACTTCTATTTTTGGATGTGACCCACTATTATTTTAATCCTTCTACCTTTTAAACATTGGGCCACACTTTCTATTCTCCAAATAAAATAATAATTGATAATCAAACAACAACTTATCATCTAAAACTATGTGCCGTGATAAGTGTCAAGAGTATTTTGGGACGGAGGGAGTAATAAAGAACAACTCTCCGGATCACCAGGAACTTGGAGCAACCAAGGCAATCCCGTTCTTCTTCCTGCTTCACTAAGGCTCTCATGCCTTTGCTTTCACTTCCCATTTATTATGAGATGATACATGCTGCTTCCCAATTTGGGATGAAACTCGTCATGTCTTTCGCTTTGGAGAGCGAGAGATAGTACCTGTTGTTGAAGAAGTCGAAGAACTACTAGGCTTACCCTCCAATGGTCGAAATGTTACACCTAGGTCTCCTATAAGAATCTCGGCAGATTTATCAACCATTTTGTACCTTCCCGAAAACCTTCATGACAATTACTTACAATATGGCGAAGTACTTCTTCTCAATTCATTATTAACCTTTCAATTTTTTAACTTGGTAATTCTCTGATAATGCCAACTATAGGATTGCTAGAGAAAATACTTGCATTCTTATGCTTCTAGGAAGTACCCTCACCAAATGGTCTTTAAATACATGTCATGTTCGGTGTAGTTCCCTTATTCCCCAAATTGTTAGTGGGGTCGTCTTGGACCACTTATTTTGGGAGAAATATTTCTTGGTCTAGACAAACTCAAACAAAACATTCAAAACTTTTTTAAGGGATCTCCATTAGCCCTTCACTTATGGTTATTGGAAAAAATTTCTCTTATGAAACCTCATGAAAATCTTGCTTATAAGATTAATCATATCCGAGAAAGAGGTTTTCATCCCTTCTTTTATCAACTTATTGAGAATGGTGGGTGGGAAGATTACTTCCAACAACAAGACATAAAGTGGGTCACAAGCCACCTTGGTGTCAGTACAGTTGTATACTGTAACTCTGGTCATAGAGGTGTACAGCGACCAGGGCTTTGCTAATTCACTTTCTACCTTCCATGGAGACGTTTAAGGCAAATTGGTTGGAGGCAACATCATATTTTGTGCTCTCTAGACTCTTCCAACATGTACTACTTATGAGGCTAATATGAGTAGTATTCGAAGAATGCCTACTATATGGCAGGGACCTAAAACTATATCAGCACTACCTGAGCCTCTCTTTCCGACAATTGCTGATGATTACCTTCAATGGCTCTTGGATGATATTGGTCAGATGGGCCTACCATAAAGAGGAGGAGAATTTGAGAGGAACATCATATTTATTTTCTATGTTGTTTTTTATAAGTTTGTAGGAAATAGAGGCTATATGTCTTTTTAATGTATGAAATGGAGTACCCCAGTTGGGGTGAATAAAAATATTTTTTTGTGATAATTATCTGTTATGAGAAATTCAATGTGAACACAATCTTAAACACGTGCATGCTTTAATATTAAACATTCAAATTACATAATTAATCGATCATATGACACATGAAGGAACAACATAGAAAACCATAACAAACTAAAACATTCTTGCATGCTTCATCATTTTCGTCTTCTCATTTTTTTTTCTCTTTTCGTTTTTTTTCTCTTTTTCGTTTTTTTTTTTTTTGCACACATTCTATGAATATCTAAGAGCACATGGCATATTTCTTTTTAATTGGATTAAAAATCTCCCTTTATCATAACCAAATAGGATACAAAATCCATAAACTGCTTGGTTACTTGAGCATGACAATTACAACTACTTTGATACCTAAGCGTAATATTTCTTCAACTGATCAAGATTAGTGAAATGGGTGAATTCATTTCCATAAAAATCCATTAGCTTTACTGATTCGGTCGTGGTGACATGCTATAATAGCAATGGCCTAGACCAGTTGGACCTGATTCTC
This sequence comes from Beta corolliflora, assembly GCA_947648045.1. NCBI lineage: Eukaryota > Viridiplantae > Streptophyta > Magnoliopsida > Caryophyllales > Amaranthaceae > Beta > Beta corolliflora. Next base: position 943,613 of record CANSZD010000554.1, read on the forward strand.
CATTATGAGTTTGATAATAGGGATTGAAGCTGCACGTAGTTCTCTGATACTAATGAGCTGAAAGATCTTTTTTCTTTATTTTTTTTCATAATAATGGGCTAATCCCTTACAGGAGATTTACTGAAGATACTCCACTTCTGACATTAGATAGGCATGATACAATTAAGCAGCTTTGCTGTAGATGAGAGCAATATTGGTGATCTGCTTGATGCGATGGCTTAGAGCATGACGTTGATTGGTGCCATGACCATGCAACTGATGATAATGGTAGTACTTGTGGAGATTGGTCCTACAGGACATGCCCTTGGGCGGCGATGAAGTTGGTGAATCTGACCTTGTTCAACCAGTTTGTGGAATATATCAACTTGGGGTGCGGTTGAGGGCGTGACGACACTTTCCTCACAAATACTTCATTGTGGGATGGATTATGATTCCTCGATCAATCAGATTTTGAACTTTGTAGTAAAGATCATGGCATAGGTCAGTGTCATGCCCAAATTGGCGATAATAAATGCAGTGTTTTCTTATGTTTGTTCCGGGAAGAGGTAAGCAGTGCACATATGCTGGGGCTTGGATTATACCTTGGCTCCGAAGACGATTATACACGACACTCAATGGTTCTTCCATTTTAGCAAAAACCCTTGCATTTGCATTGGGAGTTTCAGGATTATCTCGGGGTCGCTTTTCTTGCAGCTTCAGAGCATCGATGTCGAAGCCATGTTGCTCCATGTGGTTGTGGCAGGTGTACTTGATGGTAACGATAATAGAAATCATTCAAATTTTGCAGTAATGTAAGCATGAACTCCCGATCAGTAATAAGGAAACGAAGCTGTCCGGAATATGAGTGCATCTCAAACAAAAGTGCGAGAAAGTTTATAAGCCGCTTTGACGCAAAGTAACCAACTTCAACTTCTTGACATCAATCTGTTTATACTAGAGAGCCCAATTAACGAAAGCTTGACTAGCATTTTCCCAACTAGCTCTATCCACATATTTCAAAGAATAGTACCAGTCTAGAGCTGGTCCTTCTAAACTTTTATCAAAAAGCATAGGGTAATCTTCCTCTGGTGTGCCTCATGCGTGTAATGCATTCACAAACCCACCAAGTGGACAAAAGGATCACCGTTTCCATCAAATTTCCTGAACTGTGGCAATTCACGATAGTGAACTTCATGTTGATATCCTAGAACGAGAATCAGTGACTCAGTGTGAACCTCTCGGACAGTGCATACCACATTAAAATCTAGGTTAAAATCATCAGTCCTAGATCTCTTCTTCGACTCAGTATCATCATTGTTGATTTTGTCTTCCATTTCTAGAGGATTGCCAATGTAGGATGGTACTTCAGATGATGTATTATGTGTGCTGATGCTTGGAGCTCCTACTTCTTCCTTATCCTCCTTGTTTGGTTCATAATGTGGCTCTGTTTCTTCAGCACTTGCATATGGTGTGGCTGTTGGGATAACATTCATCCATGAATTTTCGGTCCCTGCTTGAATATAGTGGATGGTGTAACCGTCCAACCGAGTACCTTCTACTTCATTCAAATGCAGCACAGACTTCCCGGTATTGGAGATAGTCATAATTCTGGATCACCAGAAATAGTCACAGCACCCTGATTAGTGAGAAGTTTTACTTTTTGATGTAAAGTAGAGGCTACTGCTCTGTTTTCATGTAACCACGGTCTTCCGAATAGGAGGTTGAAACATGCCTTAATATCAATGACCATGAATTCCAGCTTCATTGCCATATGACCACATTCAATGAGGAGGTTGATTAAACCTAGTACTTCTCTTTTGGCATTATCATACGCTCTAACCACCTGGTGAGATGGTACGAGATCTTATTTTGAATACCCGAGTCTTGTTAGCATACGCAGAGGCCAAACGTTGATTGAGGAGCCGTTGTCGAGTAATACTCTAGGTATCTCCCATCCATTGCAACGTATAGTGATGTGCAACGAATTATTGTGATTAATATTTTTAGGGAAATCATTGTCTATGAACATGAGAGTTCGATCTACACCATGTATTAGCCCACCATCTGGTCAGGTGTTATGGAAGATCTCATGGAAGCTTCATTGAGATGCTTTAGAACGGCTGCCCTATGTGGCTAGAAATGCATTAACAACTTCCAGATGGAAACATTAGCATTTACTTCTTTCATGCGCTTGATAGCGTCATCTTCTTTATTACTATCCTCTGTCGGAGGCACTTTGCCTTTTTCTTTCCTTCTAAATACCTCCAAAGGATTTTCGTCCTCCAAATGAGATAGTTTAAAGTGGCGACCTTCTCTAATTAAATGAGGTATATCCACATACTCCTCATCACTAAGATCATCGAGGCAGATGGGGCGCCGGTAGGTATTTGGAGTGGTAAAAAGACCTCCAGTGCTTTTCTCTATAATTGTCAAGACTGAAGAAGCATCTTCATCAGCATCAGAGTTCAAGATGAAGAAAGAACCATCATAATCCAAGGTTGTGCACATATCAGAGAATGGATCCTTATTGAGAGTGAAATTGGGGTCTTTGCAAGGCCTCATTTTAACTTTTTCTTGAGTGGAATAGTCATAAACCAGGCACTTGTAACCTGAAGCTATTGGCATTTCATACATCTTAGGAACTGTCTTGCGAATTAGCTGGACTGGATCGCATCCATCTGAAAAAGCAGAGATGACATTTTAGGTGGTGGGCGTGAATTCAATGGTTGAATGAGATTGACCTTTTTTAGCTTGGAGAGAGCTTGTGCATAAGTCATGTTCAGGGAGTGAAATTCCTTTGTGCACTAGTGGAATACAGTCCAACCGCTGCGGTCAAAACCGGGCTTGTCGCTGCGGTTTTGGCCCGCAACGGTTGGAGTAGCAGCAGTATACATAAAAAAACCGCTGCGGTTGTGAACCGCAGCGGCAAAGCACAAACCGCTGCGGTTCCAAGGCAAAACCGCAGCGGTTTGTTCTTTGCCGCCAACCTCTTTGTATGCATGGGTAAGCAAGTTATCCGCTGCGGTTTTGGGTCAAAACCGCAGCGGTTGACCACCCAAAAACCAAAAAAAAAAAATTTTTTTCATTTTTCTTTCTAAATTACAAAGAAACAAGATCTAAACGCTAAAAAACGAGAACATGGCACTGATAACGGACGAAAAACTAGAACAGGGCATTAATCCAAACTTATAACTTTACAAGGACGAAATGAAAAAAAATCAAAATCAACGAGAACAGGGCTTTGATAACGAACGAAAAATGAGAACAGGGCATTAATCCAAAAAAATGAAAAAAATCAAAACAAAAAAAGTAAACCCAACCCTAAATACGAAAACCTAACTATCTAAATAACAAAAACGAAAACAACCGAAAGTTAAACTCTAAAATTACAAATGAAAATAAGATCTGGAACGAAAATTACAAACGAAAATTACAACCGCAAGAAAATGGAACGAAAACGAAAATTAAAAACGAAAAAAATAAACCCAACTCTAGATTTGGAACAAAAACGAAAACGAAAACGAAAAACAAAAAACGAAAATCAAAAGTTAAAGACGGCGGACAAGATCTGATAGAGGAGATGGTGGCGACGAAAATCGACAGAAGAGAGACTGCGGCGACAAAAACTGCAGCGACGAGCGACGAAGTGGAGAGAGAGAACGCCATTGATGAGCGAGAGAGATTGAGGAGCGTCCATTAAAATAGGGTTCGTGGCGGTGAGATCCAAAAACGACGGTGGTTGATGAAGAAACGACGGTGGTTGTTGATGAGGAATTGAAAAGCGAAGAAACGAAGATGGTGCTGAAGATCTGGTGGGGAGGATGTCGTTGATGATGATAGATGATTTAGGGTTTGTGAGAGGAGAGGGAGTTGATCAGAGGGGGAAGAGGAGAGGGTGCTGATGAGTGATGAGTGATGAGTGATGAGAGTGGTTTTAGGTTTGATGAGGGCGCTTAAAGGGCCACATTTTATACAAAGAGGGTTGGGCCAGCTTGGAGCCTGAGACGCGTGGGCTCTAAATGAGGTTGAGGGATTAAGTGGGCCGGGTTTTGTATCCCTAACATTTTATAGCTGATGCGGTTTTTTGAACCGCATCAGTTAATACAAAACCGCAGCGGTTTTCTGTTAACTGATGCGGTTCTTTAAGAACCGTAACGGTTTTTGTTCCCAAGTTTCCCACCCAAAATTTCGAGGATTTACCGATGCGGTTATCTTAAGGACCGCAGCGGTTGTGTTGTGACATATAGCATTTTTTCCACTAGTGGTGGTCGCAACTGGAATGTGGAAGCTATATGCGCCAATGGTATGGATAACATTAGTTGTTTTAGGAGCTGTCGAATCATTGTTTGGGGCTCTTTTGTTATTTCCAAACTTTGCATTATAAGAAATGCCGCCAGTAGGTTCATCTTTCTTGATGTCTCCCCTTTAAACAACATCCTCAACTAGAATTCCCGTAGCAATCAAAGCTTTGAAAGTCGGGAAATATTAGTATGCCATATGCTTCTGATAGACATGAAGGAGAATCTTCAACACCATTTGTAGTTGTTCCTCTTCATTGGGCCTAGTCATCATTTTAGAGGCTTTGTTTCTCCACCGAGTGATGAATGAAGAAAATGTCTCATTAAGATTTTGAGGTAGTCTCCAGATCCCTCCTAGTAATATCAATTTCTTCATTATACTTGTACTGGTTTGCGAATTCTCTGACTATGTCGGCCCAGGTAGATTTCGTGGTGTTCTTAAGATTTAGGAACGAATTAGACAAATCTATTAGAAATGAGGTAATCACTCCAGTTAGTCATTGAAATGAGGTTACAATAATCAACCTAATTAGTGAATTAAATAAAAAAAGGTCAAAATAATCACCCTAATTAGTGATTAAAATGAGAGTCAAGATAATCACCTTAATTAGTGATTAAGAATGGAGGTTAAGATAATTACCCTGATTATTGATTAAAAAGGAAGGCCAAGATAATCACCTTAATTAGTGATTAAATGAAGGTTAACATAATCAACCTAATTAGTGATTAAGAATGAAGGTTAAGATAATCACCCTAATTAGTGATTAAACTTAGAATCATGGTAATCAGCCTAATTAGTGAATAAGCAATGTTTAAGATAATCGCCCTAATTAGCGATTAAAAATGAGGATTAAGATAATAACCCTAATTATTGATTAAATAGGATGAAAGTAATCACCTTAATTAGTGATTAAATGAAAAGGTTAAGTCAATCACCCTAATTAGTGGTTAATCAATTATTAAAGTAATCACCCTAATTAGTGATCACATTTATGATTTTTCAAGAGGTCATAAAAAAACTTTGCTTCCTAATTGAAGGCTTTTGGATGGATGAGAAAAAATCTTATTTGAAGATTATTGATTCATTTTTTAGATAAAAATGATCAACTTGAAATGGAATTTGGAGATTGTGTTTGCCTTAACGGAATTTGGCCATTTAGCATGAAACACGTGAAATGGCCTATAATCAATTAAGAGATCATAATTACCTATCTAATTATGTCAAATTATATAATTGATCCATTTGAAAATTATGGAGAACAATTTTAAAATGTAAGATCGATCATCATACAATTTACCTTAGCTAGCTTTGCAATTTTTCCTCTTAATTGAGATTGGATCATTTAATTCATATACTATGATATATTGGGCGCAACATGCAATATTTATAACATTGGTTGCTCATTTTATTCAAAAATAATTGTTGAATTATTTATGAAAATCATGCATAAGCGTCTCCATATTTTTTCATTAATTGAGTGATTTAATAACTATTTACAAAGAAACTATTATTACAACAATATGTACAAATTCTATGATCTATACAAGTCATCAATCTTTTGGAATTCAAAACTTATGAAAATTAGAGATTAATTAACCTCTTTAATTTGATTTCCTATAATTATTTTTATTGGGGAAATTCCCAATGGTAGGCTCCTATTCCTGAGAATTCCCAATGGTAGATTCAACTTTTTTTTCTTCCTATCGCTAAGCCTCAAGTTTCCTAATTTACCCAAATGTAGCAATAATGAGGCTTAAACGTTAATTTCATGTTTAGTTTTAATACTTCTGTTAAGTTTTGCTTAAGCTCTACTAACCATGATTTATTTAGGTCTAGACTCCTAACTACTAACAAAATATTTTCCCTCCAATTCTAATTTCACTTTCCCTCCAGCCTAACCTCCCCTTCCCGGCCACTACGGAATGTGTTGCCTTGTGACTCACTTTCCGTGTTCTTTTAAAAAAAATATAAATCCATGGCAAACTCATCTTTTAAGCCTCATTAGAAAAGCACATGAAGAGTATGCATACTACTAACAGTATACCAAGTTATATTAGGATTCATCATAAACATTAATATTGACCTACTCTTTGACCTAGATAAATCATGGTTAGTAGGGCTTAGGTAAAACTTAACTGAAGTATTCAAACTAAACATGAAATTCACGTTTAAGCCTCATTAATGCTACATTTGGGTAAATTAGGAAAAATGAGGCCTAGCAATGGGAAGAAAAAAAAGTTGAATCTAGCATTGTGAATTCTCAAAAATAGGAGCCTACTAGTGGGAATTTCCCTTTTTATTGATTTTTATTTACATAACAAAAATGAGTCGTTTTGAAAGAAATTGAAAATTTAATGACTTTTAATTATCATTTTTGTGTGAAAAAGAAAACAATTTTATGGAAATTGAGTGAATCACTTTATTTCAGCTTTCCAGATTACACTTTTATACTATTACTGACTTCCGAAATTCATAACTACTAGTGCAAAGATTAATATTGCGCATGTGATATGTCTATGGATAGTTAAGTGAGTTATTTAAGTTGTGTTAAAATTTGACATGCTTTTAGTGATAGGTCGAACCCGGTCAAAACAAGACATTTATCCAACTTGTTCGTTCAAACCCAACTTAATGATCTAGACGCTTTGAAGGACTAGACTGGAAATGTTCAGATGAATCGCACATCTTTAAAATCCTTTTTATTTATTTCCTTAATTGAAGAAAAAAATCAATGTTCTGGAATTTAGTAATTTTCATGAACGTTAAATAAAAATGCGATAAAATTGTACAAAATTCATATGAACTCCATATTTATGTTGTTGGAAAGCTACTGATGTTTAATTCAATGTTTATTTTTTTATTTTTAGCTAAATGAGTTTAGTTCAAACTTTATTGAAAGAACAAGCTCATGTGGTACTCGATAAGATATGTTTTTCACAATATTTTTGTATGAATTTTTTGTTAATTGTAACAAATTCCTTTATTAGAATTTCAAAATCCCAGTTGCTGACAATATCTTGAACGTCATAGGAAATATATTGCATCCTACAAACTATTTACATAATATAGACGGAAAATGAGATTAAGTACGAAAGTGAAAACTGACGATAATTACAGCATCACATTTTCCTTTTTATGGAGATGTTTAAGCACAATTCTAATTAAATTTTTATGAAAAAATGTATTTTTGGTGATTACCAACAACTTGGTTAAAAAAAATCACATAAACACATATTTCCTAAGAGTCTCTCCATTAGAGTTGACTATTGTAGGTGGGGTGATTTAAGGTTGAGAACCTATTAATTATCAAAATAAAAAGGTTGAGAACCTATTAAGAGTTCCACATACCCAAATCACTCCAAAAAATTAAAAATTTGATAAGAGAAAGTTGGTTTGTGATTAAGAAGATAATTAAAAAAATAACAAGAACTTAATTTTACCTTGCTAACTCAATGGTTCACTTCCTTTGCAAATGCTTGCTTCTACTTTTTTTATTTTTCTTAATTTCTAAGTGAGTTTCTAAATTTACTTAATTACTAACAAGAACTTTTTTTTTTGTTTTTCTTTAATGAACTTCTTACTTACTAATTACTTTTCTAATTTTAACTTTTGATTTCTTTTCCTCTCTTGAATGAAGTGTTTTTAGTGGGAGGAAGTATGGAGAATGAAGTGTTTTGTTGTGTTTCAAGTTGTGTGCAATTCAAGTTATAATAAAGGGGGTATTTATAGGAAAATGAAGTGGGGAATTAGGGTTAGAAGTATGTAGAAAATCAGATTTTTCACCCAAAAAAAAATCTGATTTTTACCATCCTATTTACATCATCAAATCTTCCTACATCATCGAATTTATTGAAAATCCAAATATTCTTATTCTTTTTAGATTTGATTTTGATTTTTAAACTAATGAAGCAAAATCAGATTTTCATTCAATATCCTTTTCCTAAATATCTCTATTATATATGTGAAGAGGGGTAGGACACCAAAATATGACAAACCCAATTTTACCCTCCACAAATTTCATCAGAAATTACATAAGAGAAAGGGGAAAGAAACGTCTTCCTACCATCTACATTATACACTGAAAAAATAAAAATAAATGGCAAAAACAAAACAAAATAACTGTATCCTTTACCATTAAGACAGTAACTTCTCAGAACCGATTGTTTCTACATCTCCAACACTCAAACTATCTCTTCTCCCTTCCATCATCTCCAAAATTTCCCTTTCATTGCCTGCATAAAACCAACATGAGTTTAACTACATAAGATCAAGTTCAGGTAATATCAAAGCATAAAACTTAGTGTCTTATTCTACAAGTACAACTACCTTAATTTTCTGGTGTAATTTTCATTTTTTATGTAAGGAACCTTTGCAAGCATTGTAATCCAACCAGATATCCACAAACTAGGAATAAAATCATGTGCAATCGCAAGTTCAACTAGCAGTTTCACAAGAGGTAGTTTTACTTGGCAATTAATCCTCATTTTGTCATACTTGCAAAATAAAAACATTCGAAATTAGTGAGATTTTGTTGATTGATTGGTTTCGTGGGATGGTTAATTTGATTAACATGCAAGTTGGACTTTAATAGAATGATTTGTTACTACTCTGTCATATTACAATTAACTGATTGAACAATGAGGAGAAAAAAGAATCAAAATACAATTTTTTAAGGGAATCAAAACACATTTTTTTAAGGGAATCAAAATTCAATTTTTAGAAGGAATCAAAATTCAATTTTTCAAAGAAATAAAATTCATTTGTTTCAAGGAATCAAAATTCAATTTTTGGAGCAGATACAAAATTAAATTGCGATAACTGATATAAAAAATGAAAAGATTAACTCACCTTTAACAGAGATTTTGGTATTGTTGTTTCACTATGAATCTACCAATCAGGGGGGAGAATTGAACCGACATAGGGTCGTAAACAAAGGTTGTTTTCTTTTTGTTAGGGTTTTTAGCGGTGATTGTGAAGTCGAGTTTCGACTGGAGGTAGGCGATCTCGGTCGGGTTGGGTGACGGGAGGTTAACCGGAAAATCCAAATTGAAGAAATAAAAGTGGAGGTGTTTTGGATGGATGGATGGAAAATTTGGGGAGGAGAGAGATTTGATGATGTGGCCTGTGAGTGTGGGTGGGTTTAAGGATTTCGTTGGGTGGTGATGGTGGATGATGTTGGTTTTTGGTTGGTATTTTTTTGTGTGTGTCGAACGTTGGTGTAAGGTTGGGTTTAGTTTTGGACTTTTGGTTGGGTTTAGTTTTGGACTTTTGGTATTGATTGGTAATGGACTAATGGAGTCATGGAGATCAGGTGATTGGGTTATAGAATTAATAGTGTGTTTGTATTTGCCAATTCCTAAAATGCTTGAAGGGTGTTGGTGGGTATAGGTTGCTCCCTCTAATAAGTCAATTATCGAGTTGGAGGAGGTGTATGCCTGTAAGGTTGTATTTATAGTATGTAGAAAGTGAGGACTTTTTTCTATGAAGAAAGTATTTGATTGACTTACTAGGTGTTGTTTGGTTGGATGTAGGAAGTTTTAGTTTTGTTATAAGTGTAGAATATTAATAATGCTTTCTAACAAAAATACTAAATTCTCACTCCTAATCTTTTCTCCTTTATATAAATTGTAGAATGTGTAGATTCTAACAAATTTATCTCTTTGACTTTACCAAACATCATATGGGTTGTTTTGTTAATTCACACTCCTAATCTTTTCTCCTTGATATTTGTGCCATACGCTTTGGGTACAACCAAAAGAAAATGGAGGAAGTAATAAAAGGTACCAATATGTTGTAAAGATCTCTATCATATTTCCTCTTTTTTTAAAGATCTCTACATTGACTATTCAAGTGGTCAAAGTTCTTTCGTATGTGATAATTAATATATGTCAATATAATGATTAAGGGATGTTTTGTGGAATTCATGACAATGTATATTTTTATTTTTATTCTTCATAATTCTTACTATTAAACAATAAAATATATTAATAGGTAAAGTAGTGCATTGGAGTCTATGAAAAACACAAGTGGGGTATCTTTAAAGAATGAAGGGAGTATCTCTATCTGTATTATATAATGGAAGAGGCAGGATTTGATGTTCCCCCAAAATGAAAACTCTACCATACAAGGGAATAGTGGAGGGGAGACACGAAATCACCACAAAAAAATAATATTTCAACTTACTACAAAAGAAAATAGTTCAAATAATCGCAAATAAACTGACTACTTTATGTCGAAACATTAACTTTTAAAATCAACATTATCAAGTTTGATTACTTTTCTAAAAATCCCTAATGTGATGGCACAACTCTTTCTCCATGATAAACTATTACACACCACATTACAATATTTGTTTAAAAAAACAAAACACTGCAGACAAACTATCGAATCTTTGTCTTCTCCCTTTCTATAATCTTCTTATATATTCTTTCAGGAGATTACATGTAATTACACATTTAATTGAACTTTCGAAATATTTTCGCACGCATCGCGTGCATATAAGGCTAGTATCCTAAAACGTGATAGTGCATCGAAAAACGTGAAAGCAAAGCTGACTGGGCAACTGCGTGGAGCGCAGAAGACTGCGCTTGATGCAAGCACGGTGCACTGGGCGCACGGCATGGATTTGCCGAAAGAAATCGGATCTTTGGGCTCTTACACCTTAGGGCCCGTTCGTTATCGTTTTTTGTTTTCAGTTTTCACTTTTTTGAAAACTAAAAACCAAAAACAGGAAACCAGAAAAAGTGGTTTTCACTTTTTAATTGTCAGTTTTCAAAATCATCATGTTCCCAATAAATTTGACTAAACTTTTATTCATTATAGGACATATATCATATGACTTTGAAAATCAAAAAACCAAAAAACAGAAAACCACAGTAATACCGAACAGGCCCTTAGATTTTGATTTCGATTTTTTTTTCCTTTCAATATTCTTTTTTCTTAAACAATGGATAAAAAGAATGTGATTGGTGGTTAAAGAATATATTCTAATTATTTATCCAATGGATAAACGAAAATGACTAGTGGGTAATGACTTGATGACCAAGAAAACTAATTCAACCAGTTTTGGGAGACGAGTAAATTCTAACGCCTAAGCGCGACTCGTTTTTTCCGTTTTTCTTTAAACTAAATTTAAAAAAATTAATGAAAACTCGTCAAATTACTAAAGACAAGCCCGATTCTACAACAAATCATTTTATTAAAATCGGGGGATGTAGTTATTGACTACGACTTCCGGAAAAAATACGTTTTTAAACCGAAATCGTATGATTAAAGCGCAAAACGGAAAACCAAATAACGGAATGAAGCTCACGCTCCGAGGCGGAACGTGCTTTTGGCGAGGCGCGCGCTCCACAATACATGACAACTTCATTATTTTTACTTCTTTTCATAAATCTTTATTTTAACATTTTCATCCACAACAGGGGTTGAAAACTTGGTGTGTACAGAATGCTCCACATTGGTCGAATTTTGGATGAAGTGATCATTAATGTTTGAAAAGATACAAAATTTTGACAGCAAACTTTCTTTTGAGATAACATATTATCCATAGAATATAATTATCATTGGTATTTTTTTGAAACCATGATTCGCGACTTCTGATGACGTCTTAAGTAGAAAATCCTAATTAATATTCTGAAGATGAAAATGCGACTTCATCGTCGTATTTGATAGAAAATGCAATTAATTTTCTGAAATTAAAAATGCGAATTTATGATCGTCTTGAATGGAAAATCACAAATAATTTTCTGAACTTGAAAACGCGATTTTAATGTCGTCTTAAATAGAAAATCCCAATTAATTTTCTAAAATTTAAAATTGCGATTTTATCGTCGTCTTAAATAGAAAATCCCGATTAATTGGAATGTTTTTTCCTTGAGTATTAACATATATATACTAGCCTTATATACACGCGATACGTGCGAAAATATTTAGAAAATTCAATTAAATGTGTAATTACATTTAATCTCCTGAAATAATATATAAGAAGATTATCGAAAGGGAGAAGACAAAGATTCGATAGTTTGTCTGCAGTGTTTTGTTTTTTTAAACAAATATTGTAATGTTGTGTGTAATAGTTTATCATGGAGAAAGAGTTGTGCCATCACATTAGGGATTTTTAGAAAAATAATCAAACTTGATAATGTTGATTTTAAAAGTTAATGTTTCGACATAAAGTAGTCAGTTTATTTGCGATTATTTGAACTATTATCTTTTGTAGTAAGTTGAAATATTATTTTTTTATGGTGATTTCGTGTCCCCCCTCCACTATTCCCTTGTATGGTAGAGTTTTCATTTTAGGGGAACGTCAAATCCTGCCTCTTTCATTATATATATAGAGATAGAGATACTCCCTTCATTCTTTAAAGATACCCCACTTGTGTTTTTCATAGACTCCAATGCACTACTTTGCCTATTAATATATTTTATTGTTTAATAGTAAGAATTATGAAGAATAAAAATAAAAATATACATTGTCATGAATTCCACAAAACATCCCTTAATCATTATAATGACATATATTAATTATCACATACGAAAGAACTTTGACCATTTGAATAGTCAATGTAGAGATCTTTAAAAAAAGAGGAAATATGATAGAGATCTTTACAACATATTGGTACCTTTTATTACTTCCTCCATTTTCTTTTGGTTGTACCCAAAGCGTATGGCACAAATATCAAGGAGAAAAGATTAGGAGTGTGAATTAACAAAACAACCCATATGATGTTTGGTAAAGTCAAAGAGATAAATTTGTTAGAAACTACACATTCTACAATTTATATAAAGGAGAAAAGATTAGGAGTGAGAATTTAGTATTTTTGTTAGAAAGCATTATTAATATTCTACACTTATAACAAAACTAAAACTTCCTACATCCAACCAAACAACACCTAGTAAGTCAATCAAATACTTTCTTCATAGAAAAAAGTCCTCATTTTCTACATACTATAAATACAACCTTACAGGCATACACCTCCTCCAACTCGATAATTGACTTATTAGAGGGAGCAACCTATACCCACCAACACCCTTCAAGCATTTTAGGAATTGGCAAATACAAACACACTATTAATTTTATAACCCAATCACCTGATCTCCATGACTCCATTAATCCATTACCAATTAACACCAAAAGTCCAAAACTAAACCCAACCTTACACCAACGCTCGACACACAAAAAAAATACCAACCAAAAACCAACATCATCCACCATCACCACCCAACGAAATCCTTAAACCCACCCACACTCACAGGCCACAGCATCGAATCTCTCTCCTCCCCAAATTTTCCATCCATCCATCCAAAACACCTCCACTTTTATTTCTTCAATTCGGATTTTCCGGTTAACCTCCCGTCACCCAACCCGAGCGAGATCGCCTACCTCCAGTCGAAACTCGACTTCACAATCACCGCCAAAAACCCTAACAAAAAGAAAATAACCTTTGTTTACGACCCTATGTCGGTTTAATTCTCCCTCCTGATTGGTAGATTCATAGTGAAACAACAATACCAAAATCTCTGTTAAAGGTGAGTTAATCTTTTCATTTTTATATCATTTATCGCAATTTAATTATGTATCTGCTCCAAAAATTGAATTTTGATTCCTTGAAACAATGAATTTTATTTCTTTGAAAAATTGAATTTTGATTCCTTCTAAAAATTGAATTTTGATTCCCTTAAAAAAATGTGTTTTGATTCCCTTAAAAAATTGTATTTTGATTCTTTTTTCTCCTCATTGTTCAATCAGTTAATTGTAATATGACAGAGGAGTAACATATCATTCTATTGAAGTCCAACTTGCATGTTAATCAAATTAACCATCTCACGAAACCAATCAATCAACAAAATCTCACTAATTTCGAATGTTCTTGTTTTGCAAGTATGACAAAATGAGGATTAATTGCCAAGTAAAAATACCTCTTGTGAAACTGCTAGTTGAACTTGCGATTGCACATGATTTTCTTCCTAGTTTGTGGATATCTGGTTGGATTACAATGCTTGCAAAGGTTCCTTACATTAAAAATGAAAATTACACCAGAAAATTAAGGTTGTTGTACTTGTAGAATAAGACACTAAGTTTTAAGCTTTGATATTACCTGAACTTGATCTTATGTAGTTAAACTCATGTTGGTTTTATGCAGGCAATGAAAGGGAAATTTTGGAGATGATGAAAGGGAGAAGAGATAGTTTGAGTGTTGGAGATGTAGAAACAATCGGTTCTGAGAAGTTACTGTATTAATTGTAAAGGATACGGTTATTTTGTTTTGTTTTTGCCATTTATTTTTATTTTTTCAGTGTATAATGTAGATGGAAGAAAGACGTTTTTTTCCCCTTTCTCTTATGTAATTTCTGAAATTTGTGGAGGGTAAAATTGAGTTTGTCATATTTTGGTGTCCTACCCCTCTTCACATATATAATAGAGATATATACAGAGAGAGAGATTTGGTAGAAAGTATTAGATTGGACCAAAAATTCTGAAGTTAACCAGATCAAACTTAGCATATTAAGATCTCTTGATTATGGAAAAGGATAAGAGAATTCTCATCATAAAGTAACACTAATTGAAATTGATCCTGCAACCCTAAGATTGTGTGGTACAATTCTTTTCCCTAGCTTTTTTCTGAAGTGCAAGTTAGAGGAGATCTTATTAAATTCAATTGATCTCGCCAAAGTAGAAATACATTGGGGGAAATTGTCAACCCAAACAGTTTTAGAATTGCAAGAACAAGCCCAACGAGCTAATAAATGGGGAAAACATTACCTGCTCGTTTAACATCAAAAAGAGAAAAGAAAGCAAGTTCCCCAGCCAATTTAATAACATCATGAAATATGAGAAATATGGGAGCAGCTGCTTCGACTTTGTTCTTAGCAACATTGATTACTAACATTGCATCTCCTTCATAAATTACCTTCACATAACCCGATTTGTGATCAAGAATCAATGCGTATCGAGCTGTCATAGCTTCAACTAGGTTTATATCCCATTTTGTCGCAATCCGCTTCTTACCAAAGGCCACAATCATACCATTTTGCTCATGAAACAGCACACCATATAGCGAACTTCACCATTTGTTTTGATATGAGCGTCAAAATTCACCTTGATTACGCCATTGGAAGAGGGGCTCCAACTTGCACTAATTCCAGCATATTCACTATAATCATGCACTAATTCCATGTGATGCGTAACATTTTCGTATCTTATCATTTTCAGTTTCTTAGTCATTTTGTAACTAATTGATATGAAATCAATTAGTGTCTTAAATTCATGTAAACTTCCTTATTTTGGTTAATTAGGGTTGATTAGGTTTAGTTAGGAAAGTTATAAATAATTTAGCTAAAACAGTTTTGAGTTATTCGGTTTTGCGGTTTGTATAGGTTCACTTGTAACCTAAATTTTGTATGCTTAATTGTTGTAATTGGGGCTAAACATTACATAAGAAAGCAAGTCACTCACGTAGGAGTCCACCTATGTGCTTGACCAGTTTGTTTGAGGCAGAAAAGCGGTTACCCAGTTGAGGAGGGAAACGGCTAGCAGCCACCGCCAGAAACAGCCAGCTTCTGCATGATTTTCAAGCAATCTGGGCTGCATCCAATTCTGGTCCAATAGTATCGTGTGACCACTTGTTGGAAAGCTCTTCAAGTCTAGAAGAAACTCCGATTGGTTTCATGGCCAAATGATCAGCCAATCAAAAGTTATAGCCGAAATGGTGAAGTTGGTTGGTTGCTTATATAATGTTTAGCCCCATTTACAACCATTAAGCATACAAAATTCAGGTTACAAGTGAACCTATACAAACCGCAAAACCGAATAACTCAAAACTATTTTAGCCAACTTATTTCTAACTTTTCTAACCAACCCTAATTAACCCTAATTAACCAAAATAAGGAGGTTTACAAGACATTAAGACACTAATTGATTTCATATCAATTAGTTAAACTAACTAAGAAACTGAAAATGAGATGCGAAACCGTTACACATCACCATGAAGTTACAAGCCACAATAAGAAAATTAATCTAGATTTTCTAGCTCATCAAAAAATGGTTTTGTTTCTACAAAACTAGGATATCCGATTAAGAGAACATATGTTTGAAGGTCATCCCTGGAGATTTTCTTCGCAAGCTACTCGAGAGGGTTCGCAAAGGAGGAGCTCGGAGTATCAACACTATCATTTGAGAAGCTACTCACCTGCTATATAGCACTTATGTGAGTGCATTCAAATATAACATGGTTAATTATTTCATTTGGGTCACCACAAACGATGCAAGTATTAGAAGGGCTGACGTGTTGTTATATATGGGCCTGAGTCGCACCCATCATAAAGAGAGAAAATCTATTTCACAAGACTAAAGAGGTTCCACCTTAGAACCATATGGCAATGAGGGGAGTAGCCCTTTTTGCCTTATAAAGTGAACTCATCTATTTTCTTCTATCAATGTAGGACACTCATATGTGTTGTGCGCTATACATCATAGCTTCAACACATGTCTTGAGAATAGCCTCACCTTGATCGCAAGGCTACCCTTGCAAGCATGCCATACAAAGTGGCTAAGTTGTAGTGGTCCATCATGTGGCCATATGAATTGCCATCAGTTCCGTTTCTCGAGCTCCAAACTGCTCCGAAGTACGCAAGTGACTAAGTCTTCCTAACAAATTAGAAGAGCGACTTGTGAACACCCCGTTGCGAGCAGGCCACCAAAAACGATGGTCATCGGGCCGAAATTGTGAGAGTGGGATACTTGGAACATTATCCCAGGCAGCTTCACAAAACATTTCCTTGATGAGGTCAACCTTCTAGCAACTACCATTATAGTCAAGAAAATCAGATGCACGTAATTCAAAATCACTATTTGGCAACAGGATAGGAACAAAGTGTGGCTCTTCACCCATTATCCATGCGTCCTCACGAATACTCGTACCATTGCCAACACACCATTTGATTCCTTTCAGTAAGAAAGACTTGGAGCCCCAAATACTTCTCCACATAAAACTTGGATAATAACCCCGACGAGCCTCAAGAAAAACATCATGTTTATAGTAGAGAGCTTGAATAAAAGAGTGAAGAAGGAAATTCTGATTATGACACAAAAGCGATGCTTGTTTCCGCTAGGAAGGCTTGGTTAAAATAGTGCAAATCACGGAACCCCATGCCCTCTATTGATTCAGGAAGCCAAGAAGAACTCTAGTTGCGCCAGTACATCTTTCGCTCAGTATCATTCAAACCCCATCAAAACCGTGCTAGCAATGAATGAATTTCATCAACAAGACATGTAAGAATATAAAACACACTCATCATATAAGTTGGAATGGTTTGTGCAACAGAGTTAAGAAGGACTTCATTCCTGGGCCGAGATAACAAGTTTTCTTTCCACCTTTACAGCTTCTTCTGGATGCATTCCTTGATGTAAGCAAAAAGAGTTTTCTTTGATTTTTTGCCGATAACAGTGGACAAACCTAAGTATTTCTCCTATTTGGTCAAATCTTGAACGCCCATTGTTCACATTTTTGCTGAAGACCATTTCTATTTCGCTAAGATTAGCTTTTTGGCCAGATGTTGTCTCATATTTATTAATAATATCAGCCACCGTAGAGAATTCTTGCACGGAAGCTTTGGAGAATCGAATAATGTCATCTACAAAGAAAAGGTGAGACACCCTCGACGCTTCTTTACAAATCATACCACCATGAATTTTATGCTCATTTGGTGCCTTAGAAAGTAAAGAGCAAAACCATCAGCACTAAGGAGGAATAAATATGGAGAAATGGGATCACCTAGGCGTAATCCTCGAGTCGGATAAAGAGAACCCGTAATATCTACATTAATCTTGAAGGTTAAAGAGAGTTTAGAAATATAAGGCTTGACTTTTGAAATCCCCACCTCACAAAAACTCATCCTTCTTATAACCTTTCCCAAAAGCGTCATTCCACACGATCATAAGCTTTACTCATACCTAGTTTAAGATTGCAAATACCATCCCTCATAGCGTAGAAAATTTTGAAAAACCACCAATGCATTATTAGTAATCAAGCGTTTTGGAAAAATGGCTTTTTTCTTGAGAGAAATGATCAACGTTAGCAAAGGTTTGAGCTTGTCTGCAAGAGTTTTTAAGAGGATTTTGTAGAGCATTGTGCACAAGATAATAAGGAGAAAATTCATCATTCCTTTCGAGCTTGCGCACTTAGCCATAAGCACCACACATATCCGGTTTAGTGTGCTCAAACCACCTACCTGTTCCTACATGACTACGTAAAATCAATAACATCCTTACGAAGAATATGCTAATTTTTTTGGAAAAATAGAGCGTGAAAGCCATCAATAATAGCGTCTTGTTGCGATGCATAGCAAATAAGCATCACAAATTTCCTCTCTCGTTGGTAAGATAATAAGAGCGTCATTCATCTCCATCGACACATACCTGATAATCCTTTAAGAACTGCTTCAAAACCATTCAGATTCCTAGTAGCAATGATGTCCACAAAGTATCTCTCGGTGACACCGTACCACAAATCTCTTCTTTTCCTAATTCCCAAGTACTATTTCATCAAGTAAGCCATTGATAGTATTGCGATGTTTTCTTTGACTCGTCTTGTGATGAAAATAGTTTGTGTTTCTCTCCCCCGTCATGAAGCTCGTTAGCATTTTGGATGAATTTGTCCGATTATGTCTATGCCCTAACTCGAAAATGGCCAAGGAGAGGTCATATTATGTAGTGACACATGTGGCATATGATTGAGGTTAGCAAATATGTTCTAAGTACTCCAATAAAAAACTGCTCGTAAAATTTTACGAGCCAACATCCTTCTATTCATATAGGGTCCACATTCACCTCCATGAACTTATTCCATGATCGCTTGCTTTTCACTGTCATTCACGCAGAGTTGTAAAGTACCATCGAACCCGTTGTGATACAGTCTGCCTTTTAATATTAGAAAATGAGCAGCTAGCATCTGATGGCTATACGATCCTTCTTGCCACTTCCCTCTGGATATTGCATAGTTTTCAGAAACTTCTTGACATCCTTGTACCAGACATCATCATCATCTTCTTGTCGAGCCAGCGTGGAAACAATTTGCGTTACCGTCATTGTTGGCCCCTTCCTTCTTCAATCAAAACTGACTGGGTCCTTGTACCATTCTCCCATGTCAAATTAACAGCGAGATTAGCTAAAGCATCAGTGAAGCTATTTTGTTCTCGAGGAAGATGTTTGAAACTGATGTCATCGAAATAAGGAATCAACTCTTGAAGGTACTCTGTGTCGAGCTGAAGTCTCTCATCTCTAACTCTCCAAATCCCTATTGTTTGAGATATGATGAGATTAGAATCTCCATATACAGTGAGATGTCTTGCCCCTGCTACCAAAGCGACTTTTACTCCGTATATGCAGGCTTCATACTCAGCTGTATTGTTTGTTGTTGGGAAATCCAACTTGACGACAAATGGAATATGGACTCCTTCAGGATCTACTAATAAGACCCCTGCTCCATTACCTCTCTTATTAAAAGCTCCATCAAAGTACACATGGACCATTGTGGATTGTCAATGACTAATAAGTACTCATCAGGGAATGCATCGTCATATTAATCTCCTAACACCGGTCCTTCTGCTAGGGCTTCAGATATGACTCTTCCCTTAACAGATTTTTGGCTGACACATTGAATATCAAACTCAGAAAGCATAGCATGCCATCTTGCCAATCTTTCACTAAGAATGGGTTTCTCGAACAGATACTTAATTGCATCAAGTCTCGAGATCAGGTAAGTGGTATGAGCTTGAAGGTGATGCCTCAACTTTTAATGAATTTTAATTAACATTTTCGTTTGAAAAGAAAATATTTTTATGAAAATTGAGTTGATCACCTTAATTCACTTTCCAGATTGCTCTTTTGTTCTTATACTGACTTCCAAATTTCATAACTTTCTGTAAAAAGCGTGAAATTGCGCATGTCATACACATGAATAGGTCAATGAGTTCTTTATGTTGTGTCAAAAATTGACAAGCTTTTAGTGACAACTCGAATTATGGTGAATTTTATACTCAAACCGGTTAAAACAGGACTTTTATCAAATGTGTTCTTTGAAATCCAACTTACTGAACTTAGTTTGAAGTGAATTTTGATATGAGCATTATAGACATTTTGAGAGACTAGACTGAAAATTTCCACTTGAATTGGACATTTTTAAGACCTTTTTTTATTTATTTCCTAAACTGAAGTTAAAATTAGTGTTCTTGAATTTAGTGATTTGCAAGAACGTTTTTGTAAAAATGAGATAAAATTGTACAAACTTCATATAAACATCATTTTTATGTTGTTAGAAAGCTACTGATGTCTACTTTAATGTTGATGTTTTTGGTATTATCTATGCTCTGTTTGGATTAGAGTATTTCATTTCAAATGAAGAATTTGGCAGAATTCAGTTGCTTGGGAATAGAAAGCATTTGGAATTGGATTTGGTCCAATTCCATACACTTGCTAAAAACAAGCTAGAATGAGGGATTTCAAATCACTACTATAAAGATGTCATTTCAAATTCCAACTACCACATTTTTACTGCTCCCTGAATTTCTCCATCTCCAACCATCACAATTCCCACAAATTCTTCAATTTCTCTTTCCTCAATCCACTTCATCTAAAGATGACAAAGGAAGGGAAACCCCCACCATTAATTTGAGCTTGGAAGAGTAGCACCCACCATTAAAGTGAGCTTGGAAGAGTAGCAGCATAGTAACAAATTTTATAAATTTGTTTTTAAGAGAGATAAATGTGAGAATGATGAGAGGTAATGGAAATGGCAGATGATCAAAAATTTCATTTTGCAGATTGATTTTTTTTCTGTTAATTATATACAATTTTGGATATAAAGTCTCCTTTTTTGTTTATCTTCCAAAAAAATATAGATATTTGAAATGATGAATTCATAATTCTTGTTTTTCCCAAACTGATGATTTGGAATTGAATGTGAGTATTTGAAATGTAGAATTTGAAATGTGTAATTGGAAATTAATTCCTTCTATCCAAACACTATCTAAATAAGTTTAGTTTGAACTTTATTTAAAGAACAAGCTCGTATGGTAAAGGACAAAATTAGTTTTTCACAACAATTTTGTA